>JACCGJ010000068.1:0-221656 GCA_013407085.1 Atriophallophorus winterbourni
GAAGGTGCTGCTAATGAATAATCGAGTATGTGCACAGAATTGTATAAACCGTTCACCGTTATCTGTGCGCTGGCCTTCAAGACCAAACATGCCAACTAATTGTGATTCAGATGCATCTAAGCGACCCAGTCTGGCATTCATATCTCCCGCTAAGACAACAATATCGGAGCTTTTTGCACGTCGCAAAAGAGCATAAAGATCGTCGTAGAAGGCGTTCTTCTCGTCGTCGGAATTGGTGTTAGTTGGAGCGTAAGTTGCGACAATAAACAAGCATCTCTGATTAGAAGATTTTGAGTTTGGTCTAATATTAGTGGCTAGTCTAACTGCGCACATCCTGCTATTCCAAGGAATCCAATCGATAAGACATGATTCGGCACGTGAATTCAGCACTATACCAACACCCGCCTGTCCTGAGATGGCAGCTACAGAATCACCAGAGCAGCGCAAAAAGTAGCGAGTTGAAAGGTTTGGGGCAGTAAGTTCAGTAATTATGGACGGATCATATAAGCGCGTTTCCGATAAACAGCAAACATCAATAGATAGACTATCTAAGGTAAGAGCCAGTGCAGCTTGCTGACCTATTTGTCTCAGAGTCCTGACATTCATGGCACCGATGTGAGCTGAAGTCCGTGGTTCAGAAAGTGGTCTGTGAATTCGCGAACAGAAAATGTTCCAACATGTTCAGCGCGGTCTTTTCTAAAGCTGGGATTGACAGACGGAGAGTTGTTAAGAATGGATGGGGGAGGGGAAGGGTCAGAAACAGGTTGAAGAGTAGGGCCAGCAGTAGATTGTTTTCGCTTACCCGCCCTGCTGTATGCAGCAGGTAAGGCGACCCTTTTTATCGTGCGCGACGGCCGATGCACTATGGAGATGGGTTTCGTAGTAATAGTCATGATCATGGTTGTATGCGGGCTGAGATACTGCCAGGTCGCCCATGCCTAGACATGCCTCGCATGTTACAGCCGTTCGTAGTGCCGTCAGCGGCGCCTGCCGATTTAGCAACATGCTGAAATGTTCAGCCCAGCGTTCCACTTTCCTGTCCGGTTCGCAGCGCAGTTAACCGGTCAAATCGCAAAGTGGGTGTTAGGTAGAATTTCGTCTGCCCGAAAATATACGGATCAGTCGAAAGAGCGTGCCAAATTGGTCGCTACTAGAAGCATTCTTCGTTTCATTGAGCTACTTGTTGCGATTGTTCTTAGCAAAATGCTTAGCTTGTCACCGTAGGCTGCGATGCCCCGACGATCCCGCCAGTCGCGCTTCTCGAGCTTTGTCAGAAAAATTCAGGGTTTCCTCTTATAACTAGCCCTTCTGTTTTCGGTAAGTCGTCCCGAGCTTCGGTAGTGAGGCTCGTTGTAATGCTGATTTCAGACGATTCTACTGAGTTTTGACTATAGCATCGGATTCTTCGGAAACCTCAAAGTTAGATAGCTCTGAAGTCATATAATTGGACAGAGCGAGGCGTTTTCCACTGTCATTCAGAGACGCATGGGGCCTAGGACGAGAACTGATGTGGAGTTTGATTCTCGCGCGCAACAAGACGTGATCTGTACCGCTGGTGTTGCCAGTCTTTGCACCACGATAAGCCCTAGAGTCATCAACAGAGGAGCTCTAGCGCGAACGGATCAAAATCTGATCCAGCTGGTGTGCAGTGCGTCCGTCGTTAGACTACCATGACAGTAAGTACCTACGGGGAAGCTGAAAGCGCGTGCTCGTAACCGCAAAACGGTTAAAGCTAGCGAAATTAAACATCACTCACCATTTTCGCAACTTGCCATAATCCGCTAAGTATTAGCATCCGGTGCGCCCTTCCGGGCGTTCCAGTCACCAGCAATGATCAGCATGACACGCCGAGGGATTCTATCGATAATATGTTGCAATTTTTTGTAAAATGCATCATTGGACGCAGCGTCAGAGGGCATCACCATCGCAGATAGCATTACACCGGTAGCACGTACCGAAAAGATGGGGAAGGGTGGGACTTAAATAGCTACGAATTCTATAGAAGAGTAAGCACAAACAAACTGGGAAGAGGCGACCACGCCACGAATGGAACATGCATTCAAACAAGTTTTGTGTACGAGTAGAGCGACATAAGCATCGCAGCTTCCTTGTGGCTTTTACTGTCATGCATCATAACAAGCTTTTCTCGTCACTCCGCTTGACAACATACAAGGTTAAGCAAACACTCCAAGATGTTTAGTGCAAGACCGCCATTGAACACGGTTTCGGGACATATTCTGAAGCGTAACTAGCCATTGCGATATCTGATCGCGGCGACACCAGTCTGGAAGACGCGCTGCGCCGACTTTGGAAAGGTTACTAGTAAGGGTTTTTAACTGCCTATGCCATGTGACGGTTTGGCCGCCCCGATATTTAGCCAATCAGGATGTGGCGTTGCAAAAAGAATTCGTTTCGGAAGTCGGTGGTCTAGCATCCGTAAAACGTGACCCAACCAGCGTAACATATGCAGGTTGATCTGCTTCTCTATATCAACTTTACTACCGAACAACTTATTTCGGAGAGCATCGGTGCGTATGCGATAATAACAGCTAACTCCTAGAATGTTGCGGAGACATCGGTTGTCAGAGGGCACGGTAGGCGCGTAAACAGACAAAACAGTCAAATTAACCGGTTTTCCATGGAAACGTATAACCAAAATACGAGGTGAAATGGCTTCCTGTCGTTAGGGCATCGTGGGACTTCGCACCAAGCGCAATCGCAACGCCATTTAGCCCGGAGTTGTCAGTGGGTCAACTGTGGTACAACCAGTAAGTGATATCCCTTCCAGGAATCTTAATACGACTACAGCCAGTGCACAGGATTTTTACTTCTGACAAGCAGCCTATACTCACGCCCTAGTCGCAAAGATTGCGCATCGTGATGCATTGGCTACCGGGATCAAGGAGCGTTCTGACGTTTCAGTATGAGATAAACAGGGGGAGTGGGTATTAAGTGACCCAGGTTGTTTACTTTTCACCTTAGCCGCTGGGAGAGCAGGAGGCGCGTCGCCTACCTGGCACGCCGTAGCATTAACGATATTTTGTAGTAATCCGTGAGAGATGAAGAGTCTTGGGAATTCGGGTATATGGTATGGTATGAAAGCACAAGCCTGATCCAGGCAAAGTACCGCACATTCAGAGACTGCACGTGGGTTAAGATACTGTCAGGTTGCCCAGGGCCAGGGAATTCGGGTACAACACGGCGTTCCTAGCACTACTCAGCGTTTGTTCGAGTCAGCTTCTCTAGCCTTTGTATAACTACGTGCGACCTGCAAGGCAGCAGGGAGTTGCCGGAGATAGGTGCTGTGCACAAACTAACCGCCTACGGGACTTTGCTTCGTGTGTTTCCTCGGGGTTTTCTCTCGAGCCTTTCCCACGATCGGGTATCCCGCAAGGAAGCGGAGGTTTAAAATCAGGGTTTACCTTCCCTTAGATGGACTGCCATCCAGGCCTAACGAGCTCCATCTGCCCGAAGCAAACTGTTTTTCAGGCGTCAGTAGAAGCAGATGCGATCTACAATCGTATGCAGCATTTTGACCATTTCTCCGAGAACAACAAAGTCATCGGAGATTCAAAGATCAGTCGAAACTGGAGCCCCGTCAATGCCTAATTCATAATCCAGTCGATGACATGGTTGAGTAGAACTAGCGTTAACGGACAGTCTTGTCTGACCCTTGTGAAAATTAAACTCACAGGAGTTTTCACCGTAGATGCCAACCTGAGGCTTATTAGAGTTGTAAGAGGTTTAATTTAAGTCGATGAGGGGAACCAATCCGATAACATGATGTCCGATAAACAACCATGATCTAGGGAGTCGCAGGCAGCGCATAAATCGATACAACACACTTGTCGTGAGTAGAGCAATCACAAAGTGAAAAGAGTAGTCGTGGATAAAGCCGGGCTTTATTCGTCTCTATCAGAGTACAGCTATAATAGAGCAAAGAATGCGATTAGCGATGAATTAATAAAACTGATGAATTAATCACAGACAAAATACACGACATTCTCCCCCGGTAGATTTAAGGACCATAGAGTGTACAATGGTAAACTTGCCGATTTCTTAGATTATAGGGGTGTACAATCCACCCTGCGGTTTTGTACAAGCTCCCCGCTTTTTATACCGTAATAAACTATTGATCTATTGATGTTGTTGTTTGTCTATCAAAGTTTGAACATTATCGGCATTCGGATTGGATGTTAAATCGTATAGGTGAATTTGATGAAGGAATTGTGGTTGACAGATCGCTGATATATTTCTTACTACATCTAATCTTATGAAGGCTGACAGGCTGATGCAACCAATAAGAATTCAACCAATCAAAATAATCTGTATGAAGGCTGACAGTAGTTTTGGCTAATGCAACCAATAAGAATTCAACCAATCAAAATAACCTGACGGACAACCTGTGCGACGGCTAACATTAGTTTTCGATGTTGTCCCCCTCTAATTTGACTTTATTAAGTGAAAAAACATTTTGGGATGTGACTACTCACAAAGTGAAAGGAATTGATCTAAAAACGGTGTTCAATCAAGGAATCACTGTGAACCACAAAGCTTATTATAGAGGAATCGTGGTGAAAACAATTGTTTTGTGATTGAAATCAACGGTAACGCTATGCAGATGTAATTTAGTTGAAACGATTGTTGTGATGTTGTTTATGATGCTCATTGAAATTGGCATTTAACCGAATAAACAGTGTTTCGATTTATGTTTGTCTAGAGTGTGATATGTTTAGCGAACAGTGAGTTGTATTCATGATTATAGCTTTATAGCCAAAGTAATGTGTTGCTCATATACCCGCACTTGCACGTCACTAACGGTTTCTTCCTGTTTGCCTTCATCAGGTTGAGACAGTAAGATTAGTTGCAATAAGCCTCGAAACAGTTGACAATTGGTACACAAAGTTATACTTGAATGGCACTGTTACATGTTGTTTGTACAACTACAAACTATGCAGATGTAATTTAGTTGGAACGATTGTTGTGATAGATAGATAAATAGATAGATAGATAGATAGATAGATAGATAGATAGATAGATAGATAGATAGATAGATAGAATGATAGATAGATAGATAGATAGATAGATAGATAGATAGATAGATAAATAGATAGATAGATAGATAGATAGATAGATAGATAGATAGATAGATAGATAGATAAATAGATAGATAGATAGAATGATAGATAGATAGATAGATATATAGATAGATAGAATGATAGATAGATAGATAGATAGATAGATAGATAGATAGATAGATAGATAGAATCCAAGCAATTTGAAAAATCTGAAATTTGAACAAGATACACACAGCGGTTGAACCAACAAGCAGTCTGTACTGCTAATCTTTTCGTATGTATCGCATTGTGTGTATATATTGAATTTCAAGCTTGTTTCCAAACATCCTGCACACAACTGTTTTGAGGCTTATTGCAACTAATCTTACTGTCTCAACCTGATGAAGGCAAACAGGAAGAAACCGTTAGTGACGTGCAAGTGCGATCCTTCAAGGTCATATCGGAGTTCAGTGACGTCCTCGCTAATTCTAAAGCGCTCGTATTGCCCATATCTATCGAAAGATAGATAGATAGATAGATGGATAATCGGGTTATTCCGGGTTATATCGGATTATTTTAATTCCATTCAATACAATGTATTACAGACAACTACAAACTATGCAGATGTAATTTAGTTGAAACGAAACAGTGATACGTATGCCACGCATTGCAGGATGAGAAACCTACATAAAGAATTTGTTTTGCATTGCGATGTTCAATGGTGTAAAACAGTTGTGTGCAGGATGTTTGGAAACACAAGCTTGAAATTCAATATATACACACAATAGATAGATAGATAGATAGATAGATAGATAGATAGATAGATTGATTGATAGATAGATAGATAGATAGATAGATAGATAGATAGATAGATAGATAGATAGATAGATAGATAGATAGATAGATAGATAGATTGTGATATACATAACATGGACCTCAGCATCGAAAACGCAATGCACCGATTTAGACAAGATTGTTAGTTAAGAGCTTAGCCGTGTATACCTGGATCACGGCTACGTCACGGCGTCTGGTACAGCTAAGGATACGGTATCGATTTGTATAATACTTGAAGATGAAATTCACATACTCACCTCGAATTCGTCGAATATCTCGCGATGATGGTAGTACGCGTGTGAGAATATCCGATAAACACGGCTACCTACCGAATCCAGACGATTGATCGAGGTCATTTTAATGACAACGCGGCTAGGAAAATACTTGCTACTATTTAGTAAACAGTGTATGGCGTGTGTAATTGATAGCCGAGCACTGAAGTTGTAAACGGTTGAAAGAGCGTGATAGGGTACGTTTGATGTGCGTCAAGGAATTAATCAAAATAATTGTGTTGAGAATGTTGTATGGCATACCGAGATGTTGCTGAAAAGTGATTCTTATAGAAATTCCAAACACTTAAATTTTGTGTCTAATGAAGTCTTATTACCACGTGTGATAAATATCAACGGAATAAGGTCAGCATTTCTACACGAATATCCAGTCGTTCTAAACTTGTAATGTAACACCAAGTTAAGGTGATCGCAATGTAGCGAGTTGTACGGGGAACACGTAGTAGTCTTGCTGTTGTTATCTCTTTATTACAACTACGTCCTAGCCTGGAAAACACGACAGCACCGCATCTCAATGTATGGTGCTTCAAGCATGTGATTTCAGGCATACATGGGTCAGCATGAAAAAATATATCGATAAAACGAGGTAAGCTGCCAAATGGTTTTACTCGCACGTAAGTGATCAAATAGTTTTCTCAAACATACACCATGGGAATCGAGCAATAAATTCAGTAATAAATGGTTGAGTGTTTATCGACAGCGCCGACTGTAATGTGAGACGAGGACCATTTAAAATTAGTTTTACATGTACGAAATCTAAACAAAGCAAAATACATAAACATGATGCAGATGGCATGAAAGGTTTCCTATTGTGATGTAATGACACACTCGAATAAATCAAGAAAACAAGTGATTAGCGCAACTTTGAGATTGATAAGGCTTGATTAAACAATGTTATCCCGGTATGTTACAGACTTAAAACTAAGTGGAATTCTCGCAGAAGGCGAAAATTTCTTGTAAAAAGTGAAAAATGAGATTAGTTGTTGCTTAAATGCATGACAAAAACACGTACGCACAGATTACATCATATGCAACTGATGTAAAACAAATGGAAAAAATAGTGCATTAAATCGCTTACGAAACGACTTCGAATAATTGAGTAGATATTATATAAATGAAACGGTTTGAATGGAAGTACGAAATAAAACGAATAAACGGGATTTAGTTTTATCTAATGTACCTCTTTTGGTGTTTTGTGAGCAGCGCATAGAAAAATCCATTGTTCTGTTGCAGTCATCTGTGGGCAAGTCTTTGCTGTGCATACATCTTGTAAGCGAACTGCCAAGCCATTCAGTTCCATACAATACTGGCGTAAATGCTCATATTTCCAAACCGTTGGGTGTTGGCCTTTCGGTGCGGTTAGAATATCTTCGATGTTCTTACGATCCCGTCGGATAAGTTGTTGAATGTACTAATGTATCAAAACTAAGTTAGCAATAGTAAGTACCTGTTGCACGGCTAAAGTACTCTCCATTTCCTCGAAAGGTTCTTCTGGCCAGTTACACCACTCCTAAAAATGAATTTAATGAAAAACAACCAAACCTCTGCTTTGGTGCCGGGTCTGTTTCGCCGCAAAATCGAAGCGCTCATGACGTCTTGAGTAAAAGCTGCAGAACATACGGAAGTGTATTCGAGGGAACGTGGAATGATGATGGAAAATAGCCAATAACCTCAATCAGTGTACATAAAAATCAATTGTAAAACCGAAGATTAGCACTTCGTGTAATCTAGTGGGTAGAAAGTGGTTCAGCCTGAAAGATAATACTGTGAAGTAACTACGATTGCGTTATTACTGTCTCAACCTGATGAAGGCAAACAGGAAGAAACCGTTAGTGACGTGCAAGTGCGATCCTTCAAGGTCATATCGGAGTTCAGTGACGTCCTCGCTAATTCTAAAGCGCTTGTATTGCCCATATCTTTCGAAAGATAGATAGATAGATGGATAATCGGTTTATTTCGGGTTATATCGGGTTATTTTAATTTCATTCAATACAATTCATTACAGACAACTACAAACTATGCAGATGTAATTTAGTTGAAACGAAACAGTGATACGTATGTCACGCATTGCAGGATAAGATACCTACATACAGAATTTGTTTTGCATTGCGATGTTCAATGATGTAAATATATGCACCAAGAGCTATGATCCATCTATGAACTATTGCTGCAGTAATGGTCCTGGTCTCACATTGCAGTCGGCGCTGTCGATAAACACTCAAACATTTATTAATGAATTTATTGCTCGATTCCCATGGTGTATGTTTGAGAAAACTATTTGATCACTTAAGACTTCATTAGACACAAAATTTAAGTGTATGGAATTTCTATAAGAATCACTTTTCAGCTACATCTCGGTATGCCATACAACATTTTCAACACAATTACATTGATTAATTCCTGGACGCATATCTATCTATCTATCTATCTATCTATCTATCTATCTATCTATCTATCTATCTATCTATCTATCTATCTATCTATCTATCTATCTATCTATCTATCTATCTATCTATCTATCTATCTATCTATCTATCCATCTATCTATCTATCTATCTATCTATTTATCTATCTACGATCCTTCAAGGTCATATCGGAGTTCAGTGACTTCCTAGCTAATTCTAAAGCGCTTGTATTGCCCATATCTATCGAAAGATAGATTTCTTTAATATTCATTTTATGTTTGTTTTTTACGGTCTGCTTAGAGCAAGTTTCATTCCGAAAAACAAATTCACGTTTTCTCGACCATTTTGTCCACTACGGAACATTTCCATGTTGACCTCAACGTATCAAGTTGACGGTCAGTTTAGATCAGGTTACATTCAGAACAACAACTTTCTGTCGGCCAGTGTGTTTGCTTCGCACCCCTCCCATGTTGACCTCAAGGTTTGGCAACACGTTTAGCCTTACCGTCCACCGGGTTTTCAAACCGAGCCGGAACATTCCCATGTTGACCTCAAGGTTTGGCAACACGTTTAGCCTTACCGTCCACCGGGTTTTCAAACCGAGCCGGAACATTCCCGTGTTGACCTCAATGTTTTGCAACAAGCTTAGCCTCTCGGCTGGTAGTATACTGTAGTCTGTACTTTTATTTAAGGTCATCTAAGATCAAAAGTAGGAGCAACAACAAATCAACGCATATGAATCTTGTAGGGAAAGTAAACTATTTTCTTGAAAGTGGATAACGTTGTACGACCACTGAGACGCATATGGCGTATTTTCGGAATGTGTTATATTATAACTCTAGATAAATAATTTTAAATGAACGAATCTTATCGTGAAATTGAATCCGGATAAATGTTGATTGTACTGGATAGACTGTAAAGCTTGTTTCCGTCTGTTTGGTGTCAGCAGGTGGAGACGGTAAGATGACATTCAGCGAGCCTTATTTTAGTTGATAAGTGGTACGCTAAGCCATCGTTTGGCTTGTATAGCTGTCTATTAAACAAAGAATTGGTTCCTATGTACACAAATTGCTACACCGTTAATGCTTTGTTGTACACTCAAACTTGTACGATCCTTCAAGGTCATATCGGAATTGAGTGACTTCATTGCTAATTCTGAAGTGCTTGTATTGCCCACGTTTGGGAACAAGGAGCTTACGTCACAGCTGACCATCATCTCATCCTCCTCGATTGTTAGGGTACTTAATCGACCAACAAAATCTTAAAGATCAAACTCGCATGTTTATATTGGGCAAACGTCTAGCATTGCTCTCTTTCTCACAAAGCATGGTAACCGAATTTCAACTATGTACCCACCTTCAAAGCTTATTTATCCTGTCACATAACAAAATCCTATTGAATAACAGTTATAAAAAGACTGTTTGATAAAAGGAAACATATATTTAGAGATTTAATCAACAAAATTTGTCAGTTTTCTCAGTTTTGTTTTACTTTCAAATTGATATTCCGATGTAGCCAGTGACCCGAAATGTGAATACCTGTAAAACAGATCGGGTTATCTTTCGTGAGTGTTACGAAATAACACTAAAGAAAATACTCACGTTATCACTGAGTGGTTTCACTGTTGCATGGATATTTGCGATTGATAATTTTCACCTTTATCGGTTCTCCTCTCGATTGATTCGTTGGGGATTGCGATGGCGTATGGCGGAAAGAATAAGATAAAAAGTTTAATTAAGTGGCTACCACTTTCAGAGTTCCCGCGTTTAAGCGAGCGTGTTGGTGATGTTAACTGGTGAACACTATAGCCCCACACACTATGACCCAACCTTTTCACTCCGAATAAAATGCGGGTTTGCATCAGCGGTTTGAATAGATTGGATCACATTTTCGTGGTTATAATGCCAGCCCATTGACTTACACGTGGATAGTGATCACGGTTTATTGATCCTGCAAAGCAGAAAAATAGTTAAAAAACAGTGGGTCAGTGATAAGCGAATGATAGCACTCACCAAATATCGCCGTGGCACCAATATCAGCAATGGAGCAATTAATCAAACTTTTGCATACAATAAAAGCACCACTTATCTGTTTCAAATGGCGGGGTGATTAAACAGTAGAGATGATACCACTGGTTGCAATAAGGGCATTGCTCCCATTCTATCGTTTTCCCTGCAAACTCAGGTGGTTCACTGGAATCACACTGACCACATACTTGATAGTGGCATAAAAACTCATCCAGATCTACTGGAGGTAGTCGAGAGGTGGATGGAAAGAAGCTGCCCGTCCTCGATCGTTGATCCGGCCATCGTGAACGTCTAATATCCTGGCATCGTTTCCATCAATACCGGCAATCGAGCGAAATCGGTCAGCAGGTGGTTCAATTCCACGAGACTTCCAATCGCGCGGTTGCCAATGGTTCCCTGAAAAAGCTGAGTAATATCGTTAGAGCTCATAATTAAAAGTGACGGCGGACCACTTGAGGAGCTATTTATTGGAGCTAAAGCAACCAATCAGAATTCAACCAATCAAAATAATCTGTATGAAGGCTGACAGGCGTTGTGGCCGAAGCAATTCAACCAATCAAAAAGTTGTGCAGGTTGTAGGGATACTGTTTTGTCCCGTATTACGTGGCATTTGTCAGTGTTGAAGCAGTTTTAATTTTCTCATAATACATATAAAATCATATCACAAATTCATAGATTATGGATATTACGCAAACAAAAAATATTAATCTTTCTCAAAAAATGAGATGGCTGAACCCATATAATATTTATGTTCAGTTTATTTTCTCGTGCTGTCAATGGCTAATAAACAAATCGAGCGCGCACAATTTCGTGCAGGGACTCATTGCATCAATAGTCAATAGCATGTCAAGTTGTGGATCAAGTTGAGCGTGACTGAAACAGTCTAAAAGTCAATCACGCAACTAGATTTGTTTCGACGGTATGCGGTTGAGCACCCGGCAGTTGCAGATGATTCGTGGTACTATGGTGTTTTCATCATTGTATATTTTATTACAATAACCCTGTATATTTCATTATTGTTTTGTTTTCATGATACATGTAAATAGGTACACAATTTTGAACATACGATTCACGCCGTGCTCATGTTCTGCTTTGGGACAAGTATATTGCGTGTGAGCCTCGAACATTTTTTTTAAATTCTCTTTCGTACCATATACTCCCATTTATTATGATTTTGCTGTCATATCTGTTTTCATTTACTAAATAAATCTTAAATCGGCATTTTCTGATACGCCATCTGAGGATATTCCTACAGACTGTATGACACACTTCAATCTTCCATCTTTTGGTATGAACGATCCTTGCCTCTGGTTCGCGCAAATTGAAGCCTTATTCGATTCTTACAAAGTAAAAACTCAACGTGCTCAGTATAACCGTGTGGTTGGTATGTTGCCCCCTTCAGTCGCAAAAGAGGTTGCCTATTTAATTTGCAATCGCCCTGCCGATAACAAATACGATGCCATCAAGCATGATATTATTTCACGTACATCCTCAATCGACGAGCAAAACCTCCGAAAGCTTTTGTCTGGTATAGAAATGGGTGATCACACTCCTTCACTGCACTTACGACATATGCTGCAGTTACAAGGAGACAAGCTTGTTGACGACGAAATTATTCGCGAAACGTGACAACAAAGTTTATCAGCTGACGTCCGTAAAAAGTTAGCCGTTATGCATAAGAATACTAGTTTGCAACACCTGGCACGCATAGCGGATGAAGTACATGATATATCGCATGGTGGTACGTTATCTCATGTCCGACACACCACTGACGCGATTACAAGCATCTCTATCCAGAATGATTTTGAAGAGTTAAAATCGATGTTCCATTCCGTGTCATTGCAAGAAGAGAACATCGCACGATATCGTAGTTCTTCTCGAAATCGTCATTTGCAACAGCCCAAGAAGCGATCGTCGAGTCGTTCTAACGGTTCAAGTTTATGGTACTATCATCGTCGATTCCGTGCAAAGGCCCTGCATTGCACGTCACCTTGCACCTATAATTCAAATGTGTCCAATCAGGGAAACCACGAAGCCAGACAGTAGACACGGCATCTCTGTCCGGCTCCCCTCAAAGCCGACTTTTCTACGTTAACGACCGGGCCACTAAAATGCGATTCCTCATCGACACTGGTGCTGAGATTAGCGTTATCCCACCATCCACTGAAGAAGTGGGAGCCCTTCGTCAATGAGGTTGCAGGCGGCAAACGGCACGAACAATTCCACCTTCGGTCAAAGATCACTTTCTGTCGATGGATTTTCACGCTGGCTTATGTCAAAGTACCGATTCTGGGAGCAGATTTCCTCTCACATTTTGATCTTTCAGTCAATATAGCTACAAGAAAGCTTATTGATTATTTGACAAAGATTAACTCCTTTGGTAATTCCTGCGATTCCCCTATTCGAACCATTCGCGTACTCACCCCTGACATCCTATCTGCGTTCAGTGACCTACTGAAAGAATTTTCGGAAGTTTTCAAACCCTGTACACTAGCTGCGGTCGTTAAACATAAGGTTAAACACCACATTGTGACCCGTGGTCCTCCAGTGTTTAGCAAGCCCCGTCATTTGGCTCTAAACAAGTTCGATGTAGCGAAACGTGAGTTTGAAGATGAGCTCGAACTGGGGATTATCCGGCCAACCAAATCGCCCTGGGCATACCCCCTTCACATGGTGGAGAAATATCAATCTGATGCTTGACGACCATGCGGTGATTATCGTTCCCTTAACAGAGATACTGTTCCCGATCGTTAACCCATTCCCCATATTAATGACTTTGCACTTTCATTACACGGAAATACAGTGTTTTCTTAACTAGATTTGGTGCGTGCTTATCACCAGATATCTGTCGCCGACGAAAATATACATAAAACAGCTATTACCACACGCTATGGTCTTTTCGAATTCTTAAAAATGCCATTAGGTTTACACAATGCTGCTCAAACCTTCCAGAGATTCAGGGATTATCTTTGGTGCATGTCTACATTGATGATGTCCTTATTGCCAGTTCTTCTCAACAGGAACACGCTGAACATCTGCCTGCTGTTTTTCAGCGACTTTCACAATTCAACGTTGTGGTTAACCCGGATAAATGCCTTCTTGTTGTCGCTTCCCTTGAAATCTTAGGACATGAGGTCATTTAAAACGGAATTCGCCCTGTGCTTGATAAAATTTCGTCCATCAACGATTATCCATGTCCAACCTCGCTTCGACAGTTATGTCGATTCCACGGCTCAGTTAATTATTCAGGAGATTCATTCCAAACTGTGCTATCATCGGTCAACCGATGACTGATTTGTTACGCGGAATGGAACGACAATTTAAAATGAATGCCGATGCTGCTGAATCGTTTCAGCGATTGAAACCTGCAACATTAAAAATGATAACATTCTAAACGAGCTTCTCCTTGACATATTTCTGTGCACATGGTTTCTATAAATTTATAAGCTTGAATCAGTATATCTTTTTCAATAAGTATATCAGGATTCATGAGTGATAAAATACGTTTTAGAGAATTATAGCTGGAATTTCATAATACTAGTTCGTTTATAAGTTCGGACACCACCGATTCTATTTTTTTCAATTTATTGAGATTAACTGACAGTACAATTACTTGGCTTACATATTTTACCAAATTCAATACGCGAAGATAATAAGGTTTTCGAATGCATTTTTTCACCAGCTTTATTTTATGGATTCAACAGAAATAATTTTAATGAAATTGATGTATAATATGTAAAGAGAATACGTTGCAGGATTTTGATGAAAACTAAAACAGATCTCTTGCAATTGTTCCTTCTGATCATGCAGTTCAAATTGGGAGAGAGACAGAGCCCGTACAATGAGTCTTCGAGCGCTTCAGTTACACTCGTGTTACAATCAGCTCTATTTGAGAATTTCGAATAGATTTTGCTAATACTATCTCTCTATCTTGGATCACCTTCGGTTGAAATTCTTAGATAATTGTTCTTCGTTGCTCCAAAGCTACTTGACTCAATCCGTCAAATTCTTCAACTAAACGAATCACACATAAGAAATCTCATGAACCCTGTAGCAAATATCAAACAGTGCACAAAGCGTTACTATAGCTATGCCCAATCTAAAGGCAAAACGCGCGTGTGGATCGGTAACCTGCAACAGGATAACGGACCCCATATAGTTTCAGATGTCGAAAAGGCTTTAGCGTTTCTCAAACACTTTTAGTCAGTCCAGAGAACTGACCGCCAAATAGACCCGCCTATCACACCAGTCTCTGTAAAATCGGATGGCATTGCTGCGCTCGAGGTACTATATTTCACTAATGAGGAGATTAGAATTCAGCTTGCAGCAACTAACCCACATAAGTCTGCAGGCCCAGACGGTATTCACCCTCAGTTTATTAGAAACTTGGCGCCCGTACTAGCTGAGAGCGTGGGTCGTCTTTTTAACGCATCGCTGGTGCATGGAGTTATTCCGAGTGAGTGGAAGCTAGCCGATGTTATCCCGATACACAAAAGCGGCAGTCGTTCATCTGTCTGTAACTATAGACCGGTAAGCCTTACTGTCATTCTGTGTAAGATCTTAGAGAGGCTGATCAGAGATCGGATCTGCAGGCACTTAGTTGAGTTTAAGTTGCTGGATTCTGCTCAACATGGCTTCCTTAAAGGAAAGTCGTGCCTACCAAACCTCTTGGGCTTTCTAAACGAGGTCACCAGAAAATTGGATAAGGGCCAACAGGTTGAGGTTTTCTACTTGGACTTCTGCAATGCTTTCGACTCAGTGAACCATAGACTGCTCGCGACCAAACTAGGCTATATGGGTATCGTTGGTCCTCTAAGGAACTGGATAGTAGGCTTCTTAAGCAACAGGTACTTCCGTGTCAGGGTGGGCAGTACGTACTCACCGAAAGTAAGGGTTACAAGTGGAGTTCCGCAGGGATCTGTACTCGGGCCGCTACTTTTCCTTATCTTCATCGATGACTTGGCAGCGGCGCTCAAGTGTCCCTGCTACATTTTTGCGGATGATGTCAAGTTAATTGGATCACCGAACGAAAGTGATTTCATTGACGATATTGAAAAGGTTATCAAGTGGTCTGTTATATGGGATCTACCAGTTAACTTCTCAAAAAGCTATCTCTTGTCGAAAGTCGGCAAGAAGCTGGCGGTAGCTGGCCCAGATGGTACACTTGTGATAACTGGGGTGCCGAGAGTACGCGACTTAGGTATAGAAATTTCTGCGGACTTCAAATGGGCTGATCAATGTGCAGCAGCTGCACATCGTGCTAGGAGCGCGCTGTTTCGCCTTCGATCAGTTTTATCCTGCAGGTCCCCGGAGGTTTTCATACCGATATACACGGCTGTCGTTAGACCTCATCTCGAGTACTGCATTCAAGCTTGGTCACCTTATCTTGAAAAAGATATTGCAAGGCTTGAGGGTGTTCAGCGCCTTGCTACTCGCATGATCGAAGGGCAATCAGGTAGATCTTACGAGCAAAGACTATTAAGTCTAGGGCTCTTTTCACTGAAAAGAAGGCGGCTGCGTGGGGATCTGATAGAAACCTTCAAGATCATGGCCGGTTTTAGTACTATTCAACCAGGTGATATGTATGTTCTCGCACCCAATGTGGGTACTCGAGGTCACCCTCTGAAACTGGCCAAACAACATGTCAGGTCTAATGCTCGTAATCACTTCTTCAGTGAAAGAGTAGTAAGCTACTGGAACTGCCTACCTGAAGATGTCGTGAACTCTAACTCTGTAATGTGTTTCAAGAATAGACTTGATGCCGTATGGAGCTCATTATTTCCTGCATTTTGCCCCTAATTGAGTAATGATATTGTATTTACCTGGTCTTTGAAATGCATTAATGTCTCCTCACCTTTGGTGAGGGGAGTTTTTGCCCTACATTCCAGGTAACCATCCTACCAGCAGAAATCTGTGAACCTATTTTGTTTTGAAGTGGTGGGCGCTCTTTTTGGCATACCATCGTAAGAAATCTGGACGCTCGATTGGCGACTGCCACATATCGTCCTGTGCAAACTGAACTGAACTGAACTGAACTCATTGGAAACACTCTGTTATTATCCCACGTTTAAAATCTGGTCATTCGAACCTCGTTACGAATTATCGCCCTATTAATCATACTCCTATTCTATCTAGGTTATCTGAAAGGTTAGTCAAGAATTCTTTGTTGTGCTACCTTGGTCCAGATGCGTTCTCTCCAGTCCAACATGGATTCCTTAGCCAAAAATTCTTGTGTAACCTGCCAGTTAGAATACTTAGATCTCATAACGGCTTCCCTTGAACAAGGACTAGCAGTGATTGTTGTATTATTGGACATGAGAAAAGATTTCGATCGGGTTCCTCATACGCTACTCCTTTTGAAGTTATGATGTTTAGGTATCCATGGGCCTTTATTGAGCTGGTTCCGTTCTTTTCTATCTGACCGCACCTTTTCGGTTCACGTTAATGGTGTTACCTCAAATAATCAGCCGATTCCAAGTGGCGTTATTCAAGGCAGCGTTCTAGGTCCACTTCTTTTTCTTATCTATGTTAATGATCTACAAAATGTTGTACATCACTCTAAGCTATTTATCTTCGCGGATGACATAAAAGTCGTCATAACATCTCCTACTGGTGAAGTGTCACAGGCTATGATATCCCTTAACCGTGATCTTGCCTCTCTATCTAGCTGGGGATCACAATGGGGATTAGAATTCTCTGCTTCTAAGACACAATATATGGGATTACGTTGTTCAATCCCTTCTAACACACTCACGATAAATGGCTCAACCATCACACCTTCTGCAGAAATTAGGGACCTTGGATTTAGATACTCCTCTTCTCTCAATTTTAATGAACAAGCCAGACACCTCATTGCGAGAGCAAGACAAAACCTTAGCCTAATTAACCATAAATTCCTCTTACGCGAGACTAAAATAGCATTATATAAGATGAAGGTCCTACCAATTCTAGATTATTGTAATATCATCTATTCTCACATGGGTAGGCGTGATTGTTTTCCTCTACTTCTTCTGAATAGACGGCAGGAGGACTACAGTCCGTTAAAGTCGCTTCACATCCCGGGTCTCTGCTATCTCTGCGTAGATTCCTCACGAGGAGTTAGAGAGACTTCAACGTAAGTTCAGCAAAATAACTTTGGGCTATTCAAACACCTTGCCTTATCTTGAAAGATGTGATTTGCTGAATGTCGAACCGCTATGGCTACGCAGAATTCGTCTGAATCTGCTTCTTTTCTTTCGAATCATTACCCGGCAACGAATTAAGCTCCAGTCTGGCATGCGCTTTCACGATTATATCCGATATGATCTGCGAAATCGAACAAGGCTGTTGAATATCCCTATGTCTCGCACTAAAGTTAGACGTAACTTCTTTATAGTTAGATATGCGCAACTTTGAAATTCCCTTCCTCTTCATTTCCGTATGTGCACATTTACAGGGAAATTTAAAACTCTTGTAGAAACCCTTACTTTTCACCCACTATCCCAAATCCTTAAGATGAACTCTTCTCTAGATATTCTATACTCTCATGGGATCCCAGGTTTCTAATTTCACATCTTTCTCCACAAATTAGTATATCATGAGGTCTTATAGTATTCTCTGAATAACTAGCCATTCAAGTGTCAGGTTGCCGGACCTTAGATAAGTTGTTACAAACCTTCATCGTAACCGTGCGTCTTATGATCATTTTTACCATATTACCATATCCTCAACCGTAATCTGCTTACATTAAACCCATTTATGCATATTTATAAAAAACATGCTTGGCCATAAGTATTTATTATAAAAAACAAAAAGAAAAAAAAACGCTAAAAATGCCAAAAATATTTTTTTTTGTAATATTTTTTTATCGTTTATGATAAATGTACTATTTTACAATGATAACCTCTCACTATGATGGTGGAGAGAATACTTTCAATTGTGTTCCAGTACCACCGACTCCGAAACCAACTCCGATACTGGTCCTTGCTTCTTCCGCGTAAGACTGATTCTTCTGCATGAACTGAAATCCATACTGGCAAACAGTTTTGGTTTCCCTTATTAGAAAATTCTTCGACATTCCTGGATCGTACAACCGGCTCGAACCTCATGCAATTTTAAACCACAATCTCCCCTTATTCCCTCCATTTTCTAATTTTTTCAATTTAGCTTCAAATTTGACATGCTCTCTATTACGCTCTCTAAAATTATTTTCTGGCTCATTATTCCATTATTGATTATACAATGATTAATGCTAGTTGCGTGAAGAATTCATGTCACCGAAAGGTAGCTAAGGGTATTGAGTGCCATACTTGCAAGAGATGGGCTCATCCGAAATGTTCGGGAATACATCCCGAGCATTATAGGGTGTATGTAGCGCATCATTGGCTTCAATGGATGTGCAGCGAGTGCCAATGGGCCGCGAAAAAGGCATTCTCAAAAAAACCCAAAATCGCTTCTCCCGGGCAACCTGTCACTCCAAAACAGCATAACCGTAAAAAATCTTATGCTGAAGTTGTGAGGGAGAGCACAACGAGGTCCAACAAATCGAATCTTACGGGGACTAAATCTTCTCGTCCTAACAAGCCACGCGATAGCACCAAAGAAGCTATTCCGTCAGTGAAGGCTGATTCGATTGTTACGAGAAAAAATTCTCGTTCCAAAAAGCCTCGAAACAGCAACATAGTGGATAGGGCGTCGACTCAAGCTGTGGCTGCTACTATCAGGGCAGAGGGATCGCCTTCGAAGCATCGTGAAGGTCGAAGTAAGGCTGAATCGAAAAAGATTTTGAATACCAGTGGACTTCCTTCCTCCCAATCAAACCTACTTGCCGCTGTCGTTTCTAGCCTCGAGAAAGTCTCCAGGGACATTGAAATGATTGAATCAGCGCGTCTAGGGATTCGAGACAAATCTCGTAATGTCCTGGTGCTTAATCAGGATGAACCCTACATACGCGAGGCTGAAGCACGTAGATCACTGGACCGGACGTGCATAAGAAATCTGCTCCGAAATGCTAAAATGCGTCCAGACACAGCGATAAGGCGCGTTCATCGTGTAGGAGTGTGGAAGGGCACCAAAGGTGCGACGGGCATGAGTCCAAAGCCTCTCTTAGTTGGATTTATCTCGCAGAACGATCGTGATAAATTCCCAGCAGGTTATAATAGTCTGGACAGAATCACCAAAGGTAAACACGTTGTTGTGCCCGACGACAACAACGGATCTACAAAGAAGAGTGATCTTTGGCATGAAATGCCGAGTGGCAGCTTGCTATATCCTTCGGAAAAAGATATGGCAGTATCAGATGCAGAAACTACGGAGGGTTCTTTGGATCTGAAAGTCGTTCATAGTACTTACCTCGCAATTCCGCAGCTGATGGTTAGTAACCTTCAGAATACAACGGTACTTCATGAGGTATAGGTTTATTCATCCATCCCGAATAGCACGCCAAAAAACGTGCTGTCTCCTCGGGTACTACGCCCGTGGAACAAGCAGGATTGATTCAAAATGTTTTGCTGGGTCCCGTCGCCACAGTGCTATACGGAAATTCATGTAGTATTCGAAATAAGTGGTCCGAACTTTCTATCCTGGCACATGAGCTCCGGCCACATGCAATAGCACTGACGGAAACCTGGCTATTAGAAACTGATTCTATCCCCGAGATGATAAGTAACAGATATTCTGTAGTCAGATGCGATAGACCTAGTGAAACGAATGGTGGCAGGGTTGCCATTTTTCTTGGGCTTGGTTTTCGAACTACAGAATCGAGCGTTCGGCTTAGCACGCACAACGTTCAACTATGCTCCTGCGTCATCCACTCATATAAACAATCAATGGTAATAGCGTGCGTTTATATGAGTCCTCAAGCTAAATTGCAGGATTTGAATAATCTGCTTGAAAATCTCAGTTTATTGCGCTCCGAGGGGTCCCAGGTTCTTATAGTGGGTGATTTCAATTTACCCCACATATCATGGTCGACTCAGTGTTCCACCGATAAATTGTCTGAAGACTTTACCGAATGGATTCACACGCATGCTATGAGCCAGCATGTCATTGAGCCAACAAGGTTTCGACAGGGTTGCTTACCTTCGTTACTGGATCTTGTAGTCTCTTCGAGTGGTGAAATGGTACGACAGGTAGAATACCTCCCTCCGCTAGGGAAGAGTGATCATATTATGATAAGCTTTCAGCTAATACTCAGGTATGACAAACCTCCTCCTAAACTGAGGCGTGATTTCAAATGTGTAGATTGGGATCTTGTAACAGAAGAAGCTAAAACGATCCTGTCGCAATACACAGGTGAAGATGTGGCTGCTAATTGGCAGCTTCTCCATTGCTGTCTCTCGAGCTTGCAAGATAAGTTTGCTCCGTTGGTTCCTGTCAAGCGGCGCAACAAGCCAATGTGGTTCACACCTGCGATGCGTCGGGTGATTAAATTCAGGGATCGTGCCTGGAAAAGCTATAAGACTTCACAGACACAACGGTCCTGGATACAGTATAAGACAGTGAGGAATAAGGCTGTAGCTATGCAACGCACAGCGAAACGTGAATTTGAAACACGGTTGGCACGCAATATCAAGCAGTGCCCAAAGCGTTACTATAGCTATGCCCAATCTAAAGGCAAAACGCGCGAGTGGATCGGTAACCTGCAACAGGATAACGGACCCCATATAGTTTCAGATGTCGAAAAGGCTTTAGCGTTTCTCAAACACTTTCAGTCAGTCCAGAGAACTGACCGCCAAATAGACCCGCCTATCACACCAGTCTCTGTAAAATCGGATGGCATTGCTGCACTCGAGGTACTATATTTCACTAATGAGGAGATTAGAATTCAGCTTGCAGCAACTAACCCACATAAGTCTGCAGGCCCAGACGGTATTCACCCTCAGTTTATTAGAAACTTGGCGCCCGTACTAGCTGAGAGCGTGGGTCGTCTTTTTAACGCATCGCTGGTGCATGGAGTTATTCCGAGTGATTGGAAGCTAGCCGATGTTATCCCGATACACAAAAGCGGCAGTCGTTCATCTGTCTGTAACTATAGACCGGTAAGCCTTACTGTCATTCTGTGTAAGATCTTAGAGAGGCTGATCAGAGATCGGATCTGCAGGCACTTAGTTGAGTTTAAGTTGCTGGACTCTGCTCAACATGGCTTCCTTAAAGGAAAGTCGTGCCTAACAAACCTCTTGGGCTTTCTAAACGAGGTCACCAGAAAATTGGATAAGGGCCAACAGGTTGAGGTTTTCTACTTGGACTTCTGCAAGGCTTTCGACTCAGTGAACCATAGACTGCTCGCTACCAAACTAGGCTATATGGGTATCGCTGGTCCTCTAAGGAACTGGATAGTAGGCTTCTTAAGCAACAGGTACTTTCGTGTCAGGGTGGGCAGTACTTACTCACCGAAAGTAAGGGTTACAAGTGGAGTTCCGCAGGGATCTGTACTCGGGCCGCTACTTTTCCTTATCTTCATCGATGACTTGGCAGCGGCGCTTAAGTGTCCCTGCTACATTTTTGCGGATGATGTCAAGTTTATTGGATCACCGAACGAAGGTGATTTTATTGACGATATTGAAAAGGTTATCAAGTGGTCTGTTATATGGGATCTACCAGTTAACTTCTCAAAAAGCTATCTCTTGTCGAAAGTCGGCAAGAAGCTGGCGGTAGCTGGCCCAGATGGTACACTAGTGATAACTGGGGTGCCGAGAGTATGCGACTTAGGTATAGAGATTTCTGCGGACTTCATATGGGCTGTTCAATGTGCAGCAGCTGCACATCGTGCTAGGAGCGCGCTGTTTCGCCTTCGATCAGTTTTATCCTGCAGGTCCCCGGAGGTTTTCATACCGATATACAAGGCTGTCGTTAGACCTCATCTCGAGTACTGCATTCAAGCTTGGTCACCTTATCTTGAAAAAGATATTGCAAGGCTTGAGGGTGTTCAGCGCCTAGCTACTCCTATGATGGAAAGACAATCAGGTAGATCTTATGAGCGAAGACTATTAAGTCTAGGGCTCTTTTCACTGAAAAGAAGGCGGCTGCGTGGGGATCTGATAGAAACCTTCAAGATCATGGCAGGTTTTAGTACTATCCAACCAGGTGAAATGTATGTTCTCACACCCAATGTGGGTACTCGAGGTCACTCTCTGAAACTGGCCAAACAACATGTCAGGTCTAATGCTCGTAAGCACTTCTTCAGTGAAAGAGTAGTAAGCAACTGGAACTGCCCACCTGAAGATGTCGTCAACTCTAAATCTGTAATGTGTTTCAAGAATAGACTTGATGCCGTATGGAGCTCATTATTTCCTGCATTTTGCACCCAATTTAGTAATGATATTGTATTTACCTGGTCTTTGAAATGCATTAATGTCTCCTCACCTTTGGTGAGGAACCTATTTTGTTTGAAGTGGTGGGCGCTCTTTTTGGCATACCACCGGAAGAAATCTAGACGCTCGATTGGCGACTCTGCCACATATCGTCCTGTGCAAACTGAACTGAACTGAACTGACTTTTATGTGCTTTTCTTCAATCACACCCACCAACATTCCGAAGATGTCAATTTATACATATATGAAGGAACTTTCTTTATTTCGAAAATTTATTTTTACTGTGACATTTATATATTCAAACGCACCATTTCCTTCATAACTTTTTATGTTATTTTATTTCTTTAAATCTCTGCTCCAGAATTAATTGCATCCTCTTCGTTTGATTATTTCGATGCAATCTAGATGAAACGTTATTACTGTGTGACATTGCGCGAAAAGAATTATCTTTCTTACCCTTGTAAATTTACCATCCTTTATTAAACGAGAAAATGTTTAAAAATTCCGCTTGGAAAGGTCATTTTACAGTTTATTTATTTTGTACACATTGATAACCTGATCATGTTTTGCATGCCTTGGTTTACCAAGAATATAGTATTATTATTATTATTAAAGCATTTAAGGAATTTTCTGGATGAACTGAATCTCCCTTAAAGTTCGGCAGAATAAAGTCTCCGATCAGTAGAAGACTGCCGCGGTATCTGGTAGCCGCTAAGGTTATATTTGCAAATAATGCTGAATTGTTGGCTTCGTCGGCTGAGAGCGAAAGGTAAATCACACCCACTATGCATTTTTCCACTGCTGTTACATTCAGCGAACACCATAATGTGTCTTGCAGTTGTAAATCGTCATCAGTGATCTCTTGGCAGAGCAGTCTCCGAATGTAGTAAAGCGCAACACCACCTCCTCGAGTCAGGCGATCGCGACAAAGTATAGTCATACCTTCAATGGCAACTTCATTGTCTGTTGAAGTTGGATGAAACCATGTCTCAATTACAGCAATGTGTGGTAGTTAGTTCAGTCAATTCGTGTAGTTTGTTTGTCAAGCATTGGGCATTCGCATACAAACATTTGACAGTCGGTGTTGACAGCAAAGACGGTTCATTTGAGCAGGTAATGTGAGTACGTGTCAAAGATGGTGGGTAAATTATATCACCGAGTAATGATGGGGTGTAAACCGATGTTATTGGTCCGGCTTTTTTGGAAGGTAAAACATGTGTGCGTCTTATTGGTCGCCGACCGCTTGAATCGACAATTAGTTTTCGGTGTGAATTGCTCAGTCTGACTCGATTTGATCCGGACCTACGACGTTTTTTGATGCGTTGATTTTCTCCATTTGAATGGAAACGCTGCTATCCGCTATCTCCAAACAGGAGAGTGTTTGACTTGGTTTGGGTGGGCTAAGTCTAACATCCTTGGGTAGTATTCGTTTCCCTTTTGTCCATTCTGACCTTACTATTTCAGCCATAGCGCTGGTCAAGAACGTAATCTTCAGAGGTTTCGGTCCATCCCCCTTATATTTTGGCAAAAGTGGCACTCGAAAAGTGTCCACAACAACGGCATTAGAAATATCGAAAAAACACGCAATGTAGCGCCACTGTTCGACGTCGTGCTCTACGGTTTCCTGATTCGATGCTCTAGGAGTATTTTCTGCTACACCAAGTAGACCTATACTCCGCCATACCGTTTCTTCCCTGTTGTTCAAGCTGCCCTATCTTTACCACCATGGTACATCGGGATATGTGCAGCAGTTCGAGTCGGAATCTTACTCGAGTAGGTATGCATTCAGCAATACGTTCTCGATATCAGCCTCGCATTTTAGTGTTATCTTGAGCAAGCGAGATTGACCAATGTGAGGTGAAATTGAATGGCGGGTTAGACGAGTCACATTTTCTGCTTTCACATGTTCAATTTTCATTAGGTGACAAAGTTCATACCATTTCTCGACATCGTGTTTCTGTTTGCTATCAAACAATCATTCTTGGGACTCGCTGACATTCGTACATATCACGGTCAGCGTGTATGGGGTGTTCCTTTTTCGTATCGGAAAGTCAGGCGTTTAAGAATTAAAAACATTTGTGGCTTGACTTTGGGAATCGGGTGCAGCAGTTTTGTAGTGTACAGCTGAGGTCGACTGTAACAACATATCTCTGTATGAATTTCCTAATTCTGTGGTCGTTTTAGCTGATTCCAAAACGAAAATAACACTGCTTTGTTGCTTTTTTGGCACACGAGTAGCCTTAGTGTGAGATTCCTTTATTGATGGTTCCGAAATCGATGTATCGATATGATGGTTTACATCAGTGATCACTTGCGTACTCACATTATTTACCAACATTTCTTCCAAACGTCGAAGGCCCAACTCCAAACCGGCCATTCTATTTTCTAATTTTGCTTCAAAAGTATCGGCTTTGTGAAAAGATGTAGCTCTGCAACGAACACAGACATAGCATGCACCTGGAACCATTTCATTATTTAATAATGCTATCGAGTCAGGGGCTAATGTACGGTTGCATTTACCATGGATTTCACCCATACACAGAAAACACGTTATTACTTTACGCGCCATTGGACTCACCGGTTGTTCGAATGCTTTGCACGTGACTAAAGTACAATTCTGCGTGTCCTATCAGCTGGGCCAGCCTTGACCATTGTTGCGTTTGCCGGATCCCGGCACCTGGCAATGAGGTCATGTTAGTTCTATGTCGCTGTCACAGTTTAATCGATCGATTTTTTAGTCCGTATATTGGTTCTCGTGATGCGTTTAAACATGTTAGTAGCCTGAATCAGGTTGTTTGGCTGTGATGGGTTTTTTTCGACTGGTCGAACTGGCGGTTTTGGAACACGGCGAAGATATGAGCAGAAGTGTCAGAGCAACAAAAAAATGCGACTGCATAGTAGGTCAGCAACGAAACATAAACGGCGTCGTCTACGGGGTGACTTAATAGAAACGATCAATATATTAAAAGTCTCATGCAACGACGGTTGTTTAAACCTGCTTCTTCGAACGAATAACCCTTCAACTAAAAGATATCTAATAAGGCGCGCAAACACTCACAATCGGTTTAATCCCAGTGCAAGGGCGGATATCTTCTGGAATGAGCTGTATGAGAAACTAATCGAATGCATATCGGTAGTTACGTTCAAAAGAGTTTTGGATGCCTCGTAGCATAAGCATTTTCTTCACTTGTTTTTTGGACAACAACTCCTGCACCTTAAAAGAAAGTGCTCCATTTTCTTCTTGGTCAACATCTCTAAAACGTTACTGATCACAGATGTCACTGTGACAGGCCTTTAATTAGCGGGACAAATAAGGTCCACCCTTTTAAACATAGTTTTAATAATACCCTGTTTTCGTTCCTGTGGCAAGAACCCTTTTGTTACAGATATTTTGAACAACCTAGACAGCGGATCGCACAACACGACCTATTGCGCACGTGTTGTGTATCTAACTGTTACAACAGGAGTCTAACCGTTGTACATATACATCAAGATCAGAAAAACCTCACTGTTCTTAGAGATAGAATGGAGATCACTGTTTTCGAGACAGTACATAAAGGCATATTATTTAGCCATGTTTTCAGCTTGTAAACCATCCTCAGTAATGTCTGTAGTATCTATTAAATTAGGGATGTATATCCATGCACTTCTTCAGCGACGAATGGCGTTTTGGCGCATAAATAGTCTCTTCAAACAATGGCTGCTTGTACAACTTTCATTTTCTGAGTTTCAATGCCATGCCGATAATTCTCGTAGTCATTGGCGTATTTCAGGATTACAAATATCAACAATAGCCTTTGACGTTGCCGCGAAAGTTTTCGAAGCTCCTTGTCGAACCAGGGAGGGACTTTTGCCTTACGATAACGTGTGAACAACAGAACAGCCACCTCAACTGTTCAGATATTATTCCGGATCATTCGAACGCTTCTGCTTCATCAATTCAATGTGCACTCACTGAACTCCCTATGTGCATTAACCTTACGTTTTAGGTACGCGATGTCCAGACTATATTGTCCAGCCTAGCATACAAAAATTCGGCAGGGCCGATAGCATCCATCCACACCAACCAACTGCGCTCACCCTGTTATATGTTTGCTGACGACATGAAAATTGTCGGCAGGTCGAAAAACTCAGATCTGATAAGCGACGTACAAGCTATGACGACATGGGCGATGAAGTGAGACCTTCCCCTAAACATAGATAAGAGTCATTTGCTCTCTGGCAGGCAACATGATTGTCTCTACGCCCTCAGTCCACACGGAGTTCCGGAAGGTGAAATCTACTAAGGACCTAGAAATCCCAGTCTCCGCAAACTTTAAGTGGGCTCATTAATGTCCTGCTGCGGCTCAAAGGGCCAGGAGAGAACTCTGTCTACTACGTTCAGCTCTTATATGCAGAAAAGCTGAGGTGCTACTGCACCTCTAAAAGACAATAGTAAGGCCACATTCAGAATGCTGTATCCAGGCTTGGGAGCCGTATTACCAGAAGGATATAGTGCAGCTAGAAAAGTTACAGAAGCTTGCCACTCGCATGATCGAGGGGTTAGCATACACCAATTATGAAAATCGTCTATTAGCATTAGGAGTTTTCTAGCTTAGGTGGAGGCAACTTGGGGGGATCTAATAGACTTTTATGGTTGTCAAAGGATCAAGTTGTCTTGAATACGATAAATTCTTTCAGTTCTCTTCTTTAGTTGGTACAGAGGGCACAGTCTTAAGCTAAGAAAAAACACACTAGGCTAAATTTAAGAACTCAATCGTTTATCATCCGTAATAGTGAACGCGTGAAACTCACTTCCCGCAGAACTAATCTCGGCAACTTCAGTAATTGCGTTTAACCATGGGCAGGAAGAACGGTGGCAGGTGCTATTTCCGAAGTATTACCCCTAAAACTAAATCCAACTACGTTAATTGTCAAAAACCACAAACATATTTAGAAAATCTTTTTGAAACACAAAAAGCGTTTCTTTCCCATTATTTCGTATTTGTTGAAATTAACTGCTGTCCAACGTTTTTTCATTTGACTAGACATGCTACTTGCATAAACTCTCCCACCTATCGGTGATGAGACCACTCTCATCTTCGATTCACAGTTACACATGCCTGTGTTCCCCACAAATCGATCATGGTTGTGGAGAGTGTTTACGAGCACACATGCAAAATAATCTGGGGACTCGTTTAAACTTGGTCGACTATCGCTCTCATCCATCTTCCGTTCAGATTGTTGTTATGCCTTTACATATTTGTCCAGATCCGTAAGGTGCTATTGTCACCAGAATGCTACGCCTCAATTCTCTACTAGAAACAGAGTCCCCACCTGCCTGCACAAGTACTTTGTATGATCTGGTATTGCCAATTGTGAATCGATCAACAAAATCACACACTACTTTGCACGTGAAGCCACAACCACACAACGCTGGGAAACTACCTGCAGTTCCAAAAGCCAGTCACAAGAACACGCGATCCCTGATCATTGTATGTACAAATGTGCTCAAAAGTGTATCTCCATGCTTTCAAGCACGCAGGCCAAATGATATGTAAGAATGGCGAGCTCCCTGTGAAAAACGTTAACATGATGTAGACCCTGTTTCCTTAGTACGTCTCTCCAGACGCCCAAACTCTCCCCAGGCAGATTCCCTACGTCCACTTTGAATCACCCTTGACTCCCCGGAAAAGGTTGAAGAAGTCTTGCTCTCGTCCCACCTTCTCCAATATACACATTTGCCTGTTCGATCTATTTCAGACGTTCCTTGGCCTCAGAGGCAGATGGAAAACAAGAAGGCTACAATCGGAAATCGGCAAAGAAAACTCTACACGACTGTTGTTAATTGCGCTGCATACAAGAACACAGCAAATTTTACGGAACTTTGACGATGCCGTGAAACGCTTTCCCACGTGCTCCACATACATAGGCAATGCCCCCGTATTATGGAAATTAACTTTTATTCACAAGATATGGTTATTAATGATTTGCGCTTGTTGTATGATAACAAACGCTTTGCACCTACAAAAGTCCGTCTTCGCTCGGCAGTTGATAGACCAAGAACTCGTCCGCAACCATCAGTCACACCCAGCACAAATCAGTCTGTTGACGAAATTCACACGACCACTTCAAAAAACTCTCGCAGTCGATTTCAGTAAGATCGGCAAAATAACTGCACACCGCTTTACCACACTGCATACTCTGCAATCGCACAGCCTTTCATGCTGTTACACAAATGCTGCTGGTTTCCTGAAAAAACATCCCGAACTCCGTTAGCGCCATTCCCTGTACTCGTGAGACCCAATAGCCGTTACCGAAACGTGGTTATCCAGCACTGTTATTGATGCGGAACTCACACTTCTAAATAGGTCATTGCTTCCCTGTGACCGTACAACAAGAGGAGGTGGAGTGCTGTTCCATCGTCACGAAATGCTTTGTTGCGAAACATTATCTCATCCTGCGTTGGTTGAATCTGATGTTCTTTGGTGACAAATCTCATTCAAGCAAGACAGTCTGCTCCTGATTTCAGTTGCTTATAGATCTCCCAGTAATACCCCACTGTTTGATTCCTCCATTCTGTCATAAATACGACATGGTTTAAGTAAAAGAATGTCCCCCACACCGATAATGGGCGAATTTGACTGTTCCAGGCTCAATGTTGAACATTACTCCCGCCCATTTGTCACCTTGTTGTCCGGAAGTTTGGCATCCTATCCATTATACAATCATGTTCCCGAAGATACTCTGTTTCGGGGCACAAATACACCATCCCTTCTTGATCTCATCATCACCAACGAATAGTTAATGGTCGATAAACTTTCCTTCAACCCTCATTGGGTCACTGTAATCATGTTGTTTTGACATTTACCTTTCTAACATTCATGGATTACTTCAACGAAAGTCTTCCTAAGAGCCACTGGATTACTGAGCTAGGCCTGTTTCACCAACTCGTCGTATTCAATTCATGGGATTTCTTAATGTTTTACCAGATCGATTTGACATGGACCACGTTTTCAACTCAGTGGCACGCGCTGCTACGTTTTGCGAGTCACGAGAAGCCCCTTCGTCGGAAGAACCCCAGATCATTTCTTCGCAGCCGAACACGCAAAACCATAGCACATCGGAAATTGACGTGGGGGTGTTAACGGACAGGACGAAATCAAGCTGACTGAATACTATATAAGTCATTGCTAATTCGTTGCACATATCTGAGCCGTCAAGACAAATATCAGTATAAAGTGCACACCTGTAATAAGTTCTTGGATGACCCGAAAAGTTAGTTCTAATTTGTAAATAATAATATTATATATTCTTGGACATCCAAGGCATGTAATACATGATCAGTTTATCAAAATTGGAACAGAAAAAGAAAATATAACGTTGCAAACGACCGAAGTGAGCAGGATTCTCAAACATTTTTCTCCGTTCAATATTGGGAACGAACATACAGTAAGTGAGAAAGAAAATTCTAATGTCTAATAACAATGAGGTTTCATTCAAATTTTGTTATGATTTACGGATTGCAAGGATGGGAAAACATGGAGAACAGAAATGGAAGGTAATTATGGAAAAAGTGGAGTGAATTGTAATAAATTGTCATAAAAAATCGACAAATAAATTATATGTGCATCAATTCATGTTTTTTTACGAAAAGATTGGTTGAGAAGATGGAAAAGGGAATATTGTAGTAGTCCAAATTACTACAATAATGTCCCCAATAATGTTGGAGAAAAGGCAGGTTGACCGGAAGATTTATAGCGGTAGCCAAAAATGTACACGAAGGTACATGTTAGCAATCACGGAACACGAATCAACGGAAAGTGTGTTATCAAGGTCAATTGTTATGTACAGTAAAACAATGTTGTTACACAGCCCCCTTCCAAGAAGTCTGGTCAGAGGAGACTTCTGATCAGGAATTGACAATTGAACTGGCCAAGCGGTGTCAGGTCGTTTTAGGCTGGAACATAGTCTCTCAGCAACCAGTAACTTCGAAGTCAGCCAAGGCACTTGATCTGCGTGGGTCGATTGTCGGTGGTGACCATGGTAGGATACATGAAAAACCGATCAGTACTAAGCCAAGTCACGTCTCACATGCAGTGAACGTGCTGCCGGAGCCGAATCACATGGGGTGAACGAGCTGCTAGCGGGAATCGCCCGTCTGACATGGTCTTAGTATGAACCCAGTAGGAGCAGATGTAGGCACATCCGTAGGCTTGACAACGAAGAACCAGAAGCTTCGAAATCATAGTTCGTGTTGAGAAGTTCCTGCATCCCCAGGGTCGATGGCGAACGGCCTCGCCTGGCGAAAGCTGAGTGGCGTGTCGTCGGGCTGGTAAGGAACTTTTCTGATAAGTTTCGTGTTGGGCGGCGTGTGCTGATGGTAGGGGCTACCGTAAGGATGGCGACAGGCGTCGGCGATCCGGGGGTGGCACGTGCCACGATTTCCACAGCGGAAGGTACATGCGTACAGAGGGGATACACGAAGGATGCGTGTATTCCAGGTTACCGGATAGGATGTCGACAAGCGTCGGTGTTCCGGGGGTGGCGCGTGCCACGATTTCCACTGCGGGAGGTGCATGTGTACCTGAGAAGTGAGAAGAAAAAAAAAATTTCTGGTGCATGGGTTTATGGCCACGACCAAGTTATAGTGAAGAGGTACAAAAAGCATGCACGGGATATACCAAGCGATAATAAGGTGTTAAACACCCGCTACATAATTGGCAAATGTGCCGTTCTGGGCGCATACTCAAAGTGGAGATGGCAGATTGTGGGTATATACTTGATGTACAAACGGTTAATATCCTAAATGGCCTGAATGCCATGACAGTGTCATGCTGCACGTACCCACTGGCTTCCGGCCATACTACATTTTTCGTAACAAACGTAACGTAAGCACGAATGCCAGGATGGAAAATATTGCGTATGGTGTGACTAATGCGCCGTCTAAAGGCAGACAGGGTAAGTAGTCGGAAAGCGCTTTGCGATAAGGCGCAAAGGATATTGCCCAAGCTATCGGGCAAGGAGAGAGGTGTGATGAAAGGATAGGCGTCCCTGAGCTGTACGATGCCGGCATCCGTAGCTTGCACTGCAGCGATTTCACTGAGTTCGAGGGAGAGTGGCCGGTCTATCACACACGTTGTAAGGATAGGAATTGTGGCACCTAAGATATATCATATGTCAGTCGTAAAATGACTGACAAAATCCTGGTGCATAGGCTCTTTAGGAGAATACTTCCCGAAGATCCGTTGATTGATGTACGAGGGGCTTACAAGCAGTAAACAAAGTAAACTGTCTGCCCTGTAGATTGTGTTCTAACCCGACTTGTGAATTGATCAACACGTGTGGTTATGTGATGCATATGACGTTTTGATGTAAAACGTGTCAAAGGATGTAAAAAAATTATCCTGAAATAACGCCGATGTAAATCGGGAAAAGACGTACCGGAAAAAATATCGAATTGTGCGTGGATATTGGGCTTATCAATAGTAGTACACAAAGGATTCGTGCAATCACGTCTGGCTCACCAATTTGTAGTTGACCAAATTACTAAAATAATGTTTCCAAGAATGTTAAAGAAAAGGCAGGTTGACTGGAAGATTTATAGCGGTAGCCAAAAAGGTACACGAAGGTACATGGTAGCAATCACGGAACACGAATCAACGAAAAGTGCGTTATCAAGGTCAATTGTTATGTACAGTAAAACAGTGAGATTTTAGCGTTTCGCAATGGTATTCTACTCTGATCTATCCTGGGGTTGTAATAACCCTCGCGGCAATACGCTGTTGGATCAGTTAGGGCTTAGTTTAGTCCCTTCAGCTACTTATAAAGTAGCGAGTAGACGAGAACTTCAGTTCTTATTACGCCATCCGTCTACACAAATACTAGTTCGAAACGCGAAGAGTCCAGCGGATACGCATAGCTGATGAGAGGCAAAAACCTCGAAACCGGTCCTGTGCTTCCGGTGAGATTTTAGCGTTTCGGAATGGTATTCTACTCTGATCTATCCTGGGGTTGTAATAACCCTCGCGGCAATACGCCGTTGGATCAGTTGGGGCTTAGTTTAGTCCCTTCAGCTACTTATAAAGTAGCGAGTAGACGAGAACTTCAGTTCTTATTACGCCATCCGTCTACACAAATACTAGTTCGAAACGCGAAGAGTCCAGCGGATACGCATAGCTGATGAGAGGCAAAAACCTCGAAACCGTCCTGTGCTTCCGGTGAGATTTTAGCGTTTCGGAATGGTATTCTACTCTGATCTATCCTGGGGTTGTAATAACCCTCGCGGCAATACGCCGTTGGATCAGTTGGGGGGGCCCCCCTTATTGTTAGTCCCCTTCAGCTACTTAAAGTAGCGAGTAGACGAGAACTTCAGTTCTTATTACAGTAAAACAATGTTGTTACAATATAAATCCATCAGCATAATAAAATCTAAAACATTCTGGGCGATGAGAGAGAGTGTGGTTATTAGCATGGAAGTAGGGTACGCCGTGTGCTCCAATACTCTTGAAGAATTATCAACGAATCGAACAAAATGTGTTCAACAGCCGGGTTTTCGTTATCTGCAGGAGAGTGAATCGCAAATGGAACAAATCTCGGGCGAATAGATTTTGAGCCCGTTTCAGTGATTGTTCGGTATTCGAAGACACTGGAACATAACGAAAGATATTCTCCTCACCATCATGGTGAGAGGTCATCAAAGTAAAATTGTTCATCATTTAAAAAAAATAATAATGTACATTAAAAACATAATGATTTTCAAGTTTTTTTACTTTTTATTTTTTTGGTAGATTTTATTGTTTTGCAAGTTTGGATGAAAATGTGACATTTATAAGCTTCATATGAAATAAAAGACAGATATATACATAATGGTGTATAGAAAATGTCATAGTCAATAGTCAATAGTCAATAGTTTTATTGTGGTAATAAAAGCTGATAGCTTGTAAGAAACCACTGGGTGGTGTGTACAGAGGGTCGCACAAAGCGTGCTAAAAAAGCATACATGATGAGATAAAAAAACGGAGGCAAATAGGCCTTATAGCGGGCCATGTTCGCGTATAGCATACACCTTGATTGGACATTTGTGGCTTTTTATAGGGAGAAGTGTCAGCCCGAGACACATTCCCACCACGTCCTTAAGTGCACGACGGACTTGCGGACGGTTGCCTTGGCGTGAGCAACATTGATGCTTGCAAGCTGGGGAGAAAAGACTGAAAAAATGTTAGTTATTTATGGATATGTGAGTGGTTTGTAGTATAATGGGGTAGAACGGAATGGCGAAAGATAAACAAGTCATTTGAAAGTTGATTGCCAAAGGTGTTTGTCTAGACGTTGCTTAAACGAAGACAGTGACTCAGCACATACCACCTCCGGCGGGAGAGCGTTCCATACACGGCATATGCGAAGGGGTAGGAAATACCGTCGACTGTTCAATCGGCTGTTCTGATGAGCAATCTTGAGATTGTGCCCACGATGGGTACGTCGATTGGATAGAGGCATCAAGGACTTGCAAGGGTGGTGATTCTCTGTGAGAATGCGAAAGGTCAAAAGCAAATCACCGCGGAGGAGTCGGTAGCGTATTGAGAAGAGGCCGCTATACTGCAGCCGTTCTTCGTAGGACATGTTTCGAAGGCCGTTGATAAGCTTTGTTGCTCGCCGTTGTGGCTGTTCGAGGGCGTTCATGTCTTGTTGGAGCCACGGATGCCACGCACTGACTGCATATTCGAGCGAAGGGCGGATGTAGGCGGACAGTAGCTGTGGGAAGAGTCGTCGGTCGAAGCATCCGAAAAGTCGCTTAGTTTAGTCCCTTCAGCTACTTATAAAGTAGCGAGTAGACGAGAACTTCAGTTCTTATTACAGTAAAACAATGTTGTTACAATATAAATCCATCAGCATAATAAAATCCTAAACATTCTGGGGGATGAGAGAGAGTGTGGTTATTAGCATGAAAGTAGGGTACGCCGTGTGCTCCAATACTCTTGAAGAATTATCAACGAATCGAACAAAATGTGTTCAACAGCCGGGTTTTCGTTATCTGCAGGAGAGTGAATCGCAAATGGAACAAATCTCGGGCGAATAGATTTTGAGCCCGTTTCAGTGATTGTTCGGTATTCGAAGACACTGGAACATAACGAAAGATATTCTCTTCACCATCATGGTGAGAGGTCATCAAAGTAAAATTGTTCATCATTTAAAAAAAATAATGTACATTAAAAACATAATGATTTTCAAGTTTTTTTACTTTTTATTTTTTTGGTAGATTTTATTGTTTTGCAAGTTTGGATGAAAATGTGACATTTATAAGCTTCATATGAAATAAAAGACAGATATATACATAATGGTGTATAGAAAATGTCATAGTCAATAGTCAATAGTCAATAGTTTTATTGTGGTAATAAAAGCTGATAGCTTGTAAGAAACCACTGGGTGGTGTGTACAGAGGGTCGCACAAAGCGTGCTAAAAAGCATACATGATGAGATAAAAAACGGAGGCAAATAGGCCTTATAGCGGGCCATGTTCGCGTATAGCATACACCTTGATTGGACATTTGTGGCTTTTTATAGGGAGAAGTGTCAGCCCAAGACACATTCCCACCACGTCCTCCAGTGCATGACGGACTTGCGGACGGTTGCTTTGGCGTGAGCAACGTTGATGCTTGCAAGCTGGGGAGAAAAGACTGGAAAAATGTTAGTTATTTATGGATATGTGAGTGGTATGTAGTATAATGGGGTAGAACGGAATGGCGAAAGATAAACAAGTCATTTGAAAGTTGATTGCCAAAGGTGTTTGTCTAGACGTTGCTTAAACGAAGACAGTGACTCAGCACATACCACCTCCGGCGGGAGAGCGTTCCATACACGGCATATGCGAAGGGGTAGGAAATACCGTCGACTGTTCAATCGGCTGTTCTGATGAGCAATCTTGAGATTGTGCCCACGATGAGTACGTCGATTGGATAGAGGCATCAAGGACTTGCAAGGGTGGTGATTCTCTGTGAGAATGCGAAAGGTCAAAAGCAAATCACCGCGGAGGAGTCGGTAGCGGATTGAGAAGAGGCCGCTATACTGCAGCCGTTCTTCGTAGGACATGTTTTGAAGGCCGTTGATAAGCTTTGTTGCTCGCCGTTGTGGCTGTTCGAGGGCGTTCATGTCTTGTTGGAGCCACGGATGCCACGCACTGACTGCATATTCGAGCGGGGGGCGGATGTAGGCGGACAGTAGCTGTGGGAAGAGTCGTCGGTCGAAGCGTCCGAAAAGTCGCCTCAGAAGACCAACACTGTGGTTTGCGGTTCTTGCAGCCTTGTTGCACTGGCTGGAGCAGCCCAAGTCGTGCTGTACGATGACGCCGAGGTCGCTTACCTGGTCCACATGGCGCAAAAGTTCGTCCCCCAAGTGATAAGCGTAACGAACAGAGTGTCGAATGGTCAGAATGTGGCATTTTTCTGAGTTGAACGGTAAATTGTGTTCTAATGACCACTGATAGAGGCGGTCGAGGTCACGTTGCAGGATTTGATGATCTTCGAAGCTAGATATACGACGCCAAACCTTGAGGTCATCCGCGAAGAGTAAAAATGAGCTTGATAAGATCATGCTGATATCATTGATGAATATAAGGAAGAGAGTGGGTCCGAGTACGGATCCCTGCGGAACCCTACTTGTTACCGGGAAACAGTCTGAATAGGCGTCTTTGACGCGCACACACGATGTGCGATCTTGCAGAAATCGGCTGATCCACGTCAACAAGGGGTCATCGATTCCGTAGTGGCGTAGTTTTTGAATGAGAATAAGGTCATCAACTCTATCAAAGGCTTTCGAAAAATCCAGGTATGCCACGTCAACTGCCACCCGACAGTCCACGGCTTTCGTCCAATTGTCCCTGGCCAACAGGATGTTGGATAGGCAGGAGTGTGTTGGCCGGAAACCATGCTGTTCATGAGCAAGGATGTGATTTTCCTCAAGGTGGCGTGTGATGGTGTCAGCTTTAATACTTTCCATGACCTTTGAGATCACAGACAGCAGCGTCACCGGGCGGTAATTAGCTGGTAAGGTGCGGTCGCCTCCTTTAAAGACCGGAGTGATCAAGCCTTGTTTCCAAGTTTGTGAGACTTCAGCTGGAAATATAGTGCCAGATCGTTTGAGATATATGCTGCGACTGCATTCAAGGCCTTTGGGTGTATGTGATCTATACCCGGGGAGCTATTCTGTCGCAGGTGGGTCAATTTGTGGTAGACAGCGTCGCGGCTGAAGATGATTGAGCTCAATGAAGGCATATGAGACACTGGTGCAAGTATGACTACGGACTTAGGGGCAGCACGAAAGATAGGACCGTACTGCGCGCCCAAAGTGCTAGCGACTTCTTCAGGTGACGTGGATAGACCCGAGGGTGTCTTGAGCGAAGGGATACCTGTTTTCACTTTCCTCCGAGCGTTGATCTCCTTGTATAGCAGCTTTGGGTTGTCTAGAAGTCTCAAAGTTAGCTGTTGTTGGTAAAGGAATTGATCATTGCGTTTGAGAGATGTACACTGGTTTCGCAATAATCTGTAGAATTCCCAGTTCTCTGAGGTGGGGCATCGAGAGAAAGTATGCCATGCAAGGTTCCGTAGTGCCATCATTTTTTGGTCCGGCTTCTAATTGTGGTCGGTCGCGTTTTGTTGGTATTGCCTTCATGGTCGATGATAGGTCAAGTAATGTGTGCCATCGTGTAACAAAATAACTCCAAGCAGTATCAAGTTGCGTAGTATGTAGCAAGTCCCACGTGTTCGCGGCAACAAGCTCACGCAGTAGCGTGTAGTTCGTAATCCTCCTAGTAGTGGCGTCCGGTATCCCCTCATAATGAGAGTAGCAGAGGTAGTCAAATATCAGCACGGCATGATCAGCATGACCCAGTGGTGGTTCGATCATCATGTTTTCGACCATCAGTTCTTCGTTGGTGAGTATCAGATCGAGGGTAGACGGGATCTGGTGGCCGCAGAATCGTGTCGGTTCGTTGACATGGCTGTACAATGGATGGGTAGCAATCAATTCTGATAAGTCACGTCCAAACTGATGGCTGGGCGAGCCTGACGATACACCCGGAGAGTTGAAGTCTCCCATTATGAGGACATGCGTGAAGTGTTGAGAAAGTCCGAGTCGGATGGCAGTCAGCAAAGAAGAGTCTGTATGAGAATCCGCATTTGGAGGGCGGTAGATCACACCCAACAAGGCCACATCGTCGCGCTGCAAGAAAACTCTACACCACAAAGTGTCAGGAACAGACAGATCAGGGTTCTCGATCTCTTCACAGCGTAGTGCTTGATTGTAATACAGTAGGACACCTCCACCTCTAGTCTTACGATCAATGCGGAATGACAACATGTTTGAGAGCATTAGTTCAGTATCTAATATGGTTGAAGTCAACCAGGTTTCTGTGATGGCAATGAGATCAAAGTTTTTTGTCGAATGGAGCAGTTTTAATTCGGAGAATTTGTTCATGAATCCTCGGATGTTCGTATAGCAACAGGACAGTGTATGGCGGTTGCGTTGGGCGTCGTGAGGTGTACCACCTAGGAAGCCGATCCGGAAGGGATCGGCTGTGGTAGGTTTTTTGAGGCGGCTGCTTCACGTAATTCCGGTTGTTCGACCTCGGGTGTTGGGTCGGTAATTTTCGTCTCGGGTCTAATCCGATTGGTATCGATAGACGAACGAAGGCGAATTTCTGATGGAGCTTTCCATCGGTTCGCGTACCAACATTCGAGCGCCGACGTGACCATACTTTCCGACTGGAATGTTATTTTCGTAATTCGGGGGGCATTGCCTTTATAGTTCGGTGACTTGGGTAGGCGTTTTAGCGACGTTGTGAGTGTGGCGGTTATGTCAGATTGTTGCTGTATAAAGCGCCATTGCTCACAGTCGTGAATGTTGTTTTTGGATTCGTCGGCGTCGGAAAGCTCAGGAATGCCGTGAAGGTATATACTACGTTTGTCATTATCCTGCTTCCAGTCAAATGACGGCTTTTTCTTTGCTTGCCGTGCTGCCCATGGTAGATCGGCGAAGATGCGGATTGGAGCAGGGGATTTGCGAAGTACGTAAGTGGAGAGAAGCACGGTTTCAGCTGCTTCAACGGACTTTAGTGTGACACGCAGAAGTCTGGGTTCTGCCTGGTGAGACGAATTCGGAGGCCTGGACAACCGCACCACGCTATCGGCTTCCGAGGAAACCTGAAGGGTACGACAAATTTGATCCCATTGCGGAACGTCTTCAGATAGACGTTCTTTAAAACACGGCGACTTGGATTCGGGCACGTTTGTGCAGATCACCGTCATTCTACCATCGCGAGAATTCTGCTTAGGGTTTTTCTGTTGGTTAGCAGAAGGACGTGTTGCATCTATCGCTGGGACTAATGGTAGCTTCGAGATATGAGGATCAGTTTGTACACGAGGTGACGCAGCAACGACTTTGGAGTAGCCAAGCTTGGTGGCGATCTTGGGGCGGATATCGTCCTTAATAGAATTAGGTGGTGATGAACAGGTCGTAAACTTCGTTTCGAGTAGTTTCACGCGTGCTTCCAGTGAAAAGATGATTTCTTTCTGCTGGTCGAGCAAAGTAAGCAGAGAGCGGATAATCGGTTTTTTGGAACAGTGTACGCAAAACCATGGTAAGTTTGTGCGCTGTCGATGCTCTTTCAATTCTAACGTTGATAACCCGGAACAACGCGAGTCGAACCATGTGGAGCAACTACTACACTCAATTCCTTCAGTTACGGCTTTGGAACAGTCTCCCTTGCCACAAATGTTGGCGTCCAATTTTGTCAAGATTGACGTTCGTTTTTTGCGGGATTTATGCTCTACTTTTTTTTTGAAGGTTGGCTTTTACCTGTTGTCTTACATTCGCCGGATTTTTGAGTAACTTTACCGTTAGAACGGAGGTTCGATTTTGATTTACTATCAACCATGATGACAATAATCGAATAAAAAATAACAAAATCTGTCACGACAAAAAAGATTCAACTTGCGCGCCAAAATCAGATCATGGAAGGCAATGTGGCAAATAGACAAATGTGATGCAAGTCCCAACCTATTAATAATAATAATATATTCTTGGATATCCAAGGCATGTAATACATGATCAGTTTATCAAAATTTGAACAGCAAAAGAAAATAGTACCGTGCAAATGACCGAAGTGAGCGGGATTTTTAAACATTTTTTCCGTTCAATAAGGGAAATTAATATACAGTTGGTAAGGAAAAAGTTATCAATGTCTAATAGAAATAAAATTTCATTTAAATTTACGGATGGCAAGGATGCAAGAAACAAATGGAGAACAGAAATGGAAGGTAATTATGGAAAACGTGGTGTGAATTGTTATGAAGTTGTCATAAAAAATTGATAAATAAATTATATATGAATAAATTCATGTTTTTACGGAAAGTTTGAATAAGAAGATTGAAAAGGGAACATAAATCCATCGTAATAAGAAAATGTAAGAAAATTGTGGGGGATGAGAGAGGGGTGTGGCTAATAGCAGGGAGGAAGCAGTAGGGTGCTGTGCTTCAATACTCTTGAAGAATTGTCGACCAATCGAACCAAAATGTGTTCACCAGCCGGATTTTCGTTATCTGCAGGAGAATGAATCGCATACGGACCAAATCTCGGGCGGATAGGTTTCGAGCCAATTACAGTGATGGTTTGTTATTCGAAGACACTGGAATATAATGAAAATTTTCTCTTCACCAGCACGGTGAGAGGTCATCAAAGTAAAATAGTACATCATTTAAGAAATAAGAATGTACATTTAAAAAACATAATGTTTTATTATTTTTTTACGTTTTTTTCATTTTTTTGGTAGATTTTTTAATATTTTGCACGTTAAGATAAAAAATGAGACATTTCTATGCCTTGTGAGAAATATTTAAGGGTCCGGTAACCTGACACTTGAGTGGCCAGTTATTCAGAGAATACCATAAGACAACATGATATACTAATTTGTGGAGAAAGATGTGGAATTAGAAACCTGGAATCCCATGAGAGTATAGAATATCTAGAGAAGAGTTTATCTTAAGAATTTGGGATAGTGAGTGAACGGTAAGAGTTTCTATAAGCGTTTTAAATTTTCCTGTAGATGTGCATATACGGAAGTGAAGAGGAAGAGAATTCCAAAGTTGTGCATATCTAATTAAGAAGAAGTTACGTCTAACTTTAGCGCGAGAGAAAGGGATATTCAATAGCCTTGTTCGATTACGCAGATCATATTGAATATAATCGCGAAAGCGCATGCCAGACTGAAGCTTAACTCGCTGTTGAGTAATGATTCGGAAGAAAAGAAGCAGATTCAGACGAATTCTGCGTAGCCATAGTGGTTCGACACTCAGCAAATTACACCTTTCATGATAAGGCAGAGGGTTAGAATAACCCAAAGTTATTTTGGTGAAATTACGTTGAAGTCTCTCTAAGAGAAAAGAATCATGCCTCCTTTATGTGGGAATATATGATATTACAATAATCAAGAATTAGCAGGACCTTCATTTTATATAATGCAATTTTACTTTCACGTAAGAGGAATTTATGGTTAATTAAACCAAAGTTTTGTCGTGCTCTCGTGAGGAGATGTCTGCTTGCTCATCAAAGTTCAGAGAAGAGGAATACCTAAATCCGAGATTCCTAACTTCTGCAGAAGGAGTTATGGTTGACCATTTAATGTAAGTGTGTCACAGGGGATTAAGCAGCGTAATCCCATATAGTGTGTCTTAGGAGCCGAAAATTCTAATCCCCATTGTGCGCCCCAGCTTGATAGAGATGCAAGATCAGTGTTAAGGGATATCAGAGTTTGTGACATTTCATTAGGTGGAAATGATAGGACGACTTTTATGTCATCAGCGAAGATAAAGAGTTTAGAGTGGTTCACAACACTTTGCAGATCATTAACATAAATGAGAAAAAGAAGGGGGCCTAGAACGCTGCCCTGAATTACGCCACTTGGAATCGGCTGATTAGGTGAAGTAACACCGTTAACGCTAACTGAAAAGGTGCGATCAGACAGAAAAGAATGAAACCAGCTTAATAAAGGCCCATGAATACCTAAATATGATAACTTCAAAAGGAGTAGCGAATGTGGAACCCGATCGAAAGCCTTGCTTATGTCTAGGAATACAATAATTAGTGATAATCCCTGGTCTAGTGAACTGGTTATGTGATCTAGATATTCTAACTGGCAGGTTGCACAAGATTTTTGGTTTAGGAAACCATGTTGGACTGGGGAGAACGCATCTGGGCCAAGGTAGTCCAACAAAGATTTTTTAATTAACTTTTCAAATAACCTAGAGAGAATAGGAGTGTGATTAATAGGACGATAATTCGTAACGAGGTTCGAATTACCAGATTTTAAACGAGGGATAATAACCGAGTGTTTCCAATGAGTTGGAAAGATTCCTGATTTGAGAGAAATATTAAAAAGATTTAATAAAAGTAAGGTAAAATCTTCACTGCTGTTGTGTAGGATGGCTGATATAAAACCTACACCATCGGGCTTGTAAGAAATTTTAATTCGACGGGAAATATCTTTTATTTCTTTAAAAGTTAAAGTAAAGGAGTCGATAGTATTTAAGGGAACGTTATTGTTTGCCGGTGGATGGTAAATGTTATTATTGAATGAGCTGCTGAAGAATGAAGAGAAAGCCCGACTTATTGTTGGCGGGTCAGTAGTGACTACATCCTTATTGTCTCTTTGATGAATAATTGAAGAGATGTCACGTTTTAATGAGATACATCTATTCTTCGTAAGACAATTCAAAGACTTAGTCATTGAGTTACTGCTTAAAGCCTTTCTTTCTTGACGCTCTAGGAGGCGAATTTTAATACCTGGGAGAGAGTTACATAGCTCATGTCGGCGTATAACAGAGAAGAAGTCAAACTTATGATTCGCAGAAGTAGAGAGACGAGCAATCTTTTTTTCGAAAGGGTTATGGGGTTATGTTTACTTCTTTTAATATGAGAGGTAGACGAACTCCGAAGGCTTGCTAAGAGGTTATCATGGAAAATCGAAGAAATACGATTAAAGTCTGAAGAAAGAAAAAATTCAGTCCAGTCGTTGTCTCTGAGGAGATTCGAAAACTTAGTCTAGTTGATATAAATTTTCTCATCATTGTGTATATATGCCGGCTTTCGAAAAAGCCGCAGAACGCAAATGACCATATTGTGGTCGCAACCGGGCAGTGGAGCTGAAATTTCAACGTTGCTAGGATCAGTACCTAGAGTGAAGATCAAGTCTAAAATGCTGGACAGTCTTGTAGGCTTACTCACAGATTGTGTGAAACCTGAAAGATTATTCGTTTTAGCGAATGCTGAAAATCTATTCGAAATGTGGGGGTATTTCGAGACATGCATAGATCTATGTAACCTGACACTACAGCAGCGTTATAAATATACTATCAGAAAAATCATTTTTTTGGATGTTTCGAAATTTTTTTAAAGAGACATTTGTTTACCATAGAAACCTGAATTGAAACAATAAGGATAACTATGTTTGAACAGAAAGGGGGTAAGATAAGCCTAAAGAGATACAATAAGTAAAGGTACATATAATACTAGTCCCAGGTTTTGATGTATGTATGATGTATGTATGAAAGCACAAGCCTGATCCAGGCAAAGTGCCGCAAAGTCAGAGACTGCACGTGGGCTATGATACTGTCAGGTTTCCCAGGCCTAGACAAATATGAGGGAGGAATAGAAATAGATGTAACATACATAGACCCTAAATATTTCGGACATTGTGAGCAGTTCTTTACGTGTGCTAATGTACAAAATACTTACAATTGGTTAAATAACCAGGAATACCGTGACAAAATATATTGTCTATAGAAGTGTTTATTTTGAGAATTTCGCATAGCGATGGAGCAGTAAGAGAATCTACGAGTGATTCAAATTTACCTGTAGATGTGCAAATGCGAAAATTGAGTGCAAGTGAATTCCAAAGATGCGCATAACTAATTAAAAAGAAGTTTTTTCGAACTTTAGTGCGAGTAAGGGGAATATGTGATAGCCTCATTCGGTTACGTCGTACAGAACGATTGCAATCTTGGAAGCGCATGGTAGATCTTAGCTTAACTTGGTGCTCTGTGATGATTCGGAAGAAAAGAAAAAGATTTAGGCGAATTCTGCGTAACCATTGCGGGTCAGTGTCTAGTAGATTGCATCTTACTTTATAAGATGGAGGATTAGAGTAGCCTAACATGAGTTTGCTTATTCTACGTTGAAGGCATTCTAAGAGAATACAGTCACGCCTAGCGATGTGAGAGTAGGCTATATTACAGTAGTCAAGAAGCGGTAATACTTTCATTTTCTATAGACTTGGTCTACTTCCACGAAGGAGGAATCTTTGATTTATCAAACCAAAATTCTGTCAAGCTCTTGCTATGAGAAATCTTACTTGTTCGTTGAAATTGAGAGATGAAGAATATCTAAATCCTAAGTCTTTGATTTCTTTAGAAGGTGCGAGTGGTGTATTGTTGAGAATAATACTGCCGGCGGGTATTGGACAGCGTATATTATGATTTGCGTCATCAGAGCTGAGAATTCTAAACCCCATTGTGAGCCCTAACTTGAAAGGGTTTACAGATCGTCGTTGAGAGAGTCTAAGGCCTGTGATATCTCTATGGCTGGAATAGCTAAAACAAAATTTATATCATCCGCAAACATAAAAATCTTTGAGTTTTCTACGGAATCTTGCACATCATTAAAATATATAAGAAAAAGTAGGGCATCTAGTACGCTACCCTGAATGACTTCACTTGGTATAGGTTGTGTTTCAGAGGATTCGTCATTAACGGGAACGGAGGAGGTGCGATCAGAAAGATATGAACAGAACCAATTAAATAGGGATCCGGAAATACCGAGTGATGGTAATTTTCGAAGAAGAAGAGAATGAGGAACCTTATCAGATGCTTTGGTAATGTCTTAGAAAACTGTCCGTACAGCTAATCCATGATCTATGGAGACCGTTATATGGTCCAAATATTCCAGCTGGAATGGAGAGAAAGCGGTTGGGCCCAAGTAAGCTATCAATGCGTTCTTGATCAACTTATCAAATAGCCTAGAAAGAAAAGGTGTCTGATTAATTGGGCGATAATTCTGACGATGTGCGAATTCCCTGTTTCAAGCCGAGGTACAATGACAGAATGTTTTCATTCGACAGGGAAAATACCAGATTTGATAAAATGATTAAATAGGTTTAATAAAATTAAAGGTAAATCATCCGTATTTAGTTGCAAGATTGCTGGAACAAAGCCCACAATATCAGGATTGTAAGAAGCTTTGCTTCGCCGACACATTGCGCTAACTTCTTGTAAACTAAAGGAGGTGGAATCCATACACATTGAATTAATATTTTGATTTGGGACTACAGGGTATACACTGGTATTTATTGACTGATCAAAATAGGTAGGAAAAAGCTTACTTACTGCTGAAGAGTCTGATGTTGATGATTCCCTACCATCATCGTTGAACACAAGTGTAGAAATTCCATGTTTACTTAGATTATATCGAAATCTCGTTAGACTGTTCAAAGACTTGGTCTCCGAAGCACTGTTCAGTTCAGTTCAGTTTGCACAGGACAGTATGTGGCTAACGAGCCAATCGAGCGTCCAGAATTTCTTTCGGTGGAAAGCTGCAGAGAAGCAACCACCACTGCCAATGCGTTTTTTCTTATTGTGATTTGGATATCCTCGACGATCGCGCCGCCAAGGGATAAGCCAATCGAGCGTCCAGAATTTCCGTCTGTGGAAAGCTTCAAAGGAGCGCCCACCACTGCCAAAGTTGGTTCATTTTCCTCTGGTATTCTCGTCGTATGCGAAGGTACGTCCGATGTTTTCCAAGCCGTCCTCTGGTCCCAGAATTTGTAGCTGCGACTGAGAAAAACGGAAAGGGTTTCTCTTCACCAAGCCGGTGAGAGGTTAGCTATGGAAAATTGGTGCGTACATTTAAAACATGACATTTAAAACGAGGCATTATATAACAGGATTTTTTTTGTTTTTTTTAAATTGTGGTCAAGACCATATAATTTCAAAATGAACAAAAAATGGACAATTCTGACAACAGACAACAGGCATATTCACGGGAAAAAGTCTGGGAAAAGCCCAAGCCACAAGGCATCTAAACCCCTTTTGAATGCACCTATTGATGTGCAAGCTATTAGTTCCTCAGGCAGCTTGTTCCAGAAGCTTACCACTCTTTCACTGAAAAAGTGTTGCCTAAGATTCAGACGGCTGTGGTTTTTCGCGAGCTTCAATGTATGTCCTCTAGTTGAGGGGTTGATCGCTCGAGAGAACAGGATTTGACAGCCCTCGTCGCCTAAGCCTTTCAGGATTTTGAAAGTTTCTATGAAGTCACCCCGTAGACGCCGACGCCGAAGGGAGAAGAGACCTAAAGAAATTAGACGTTCTTCGTAGGGTTTCATAAACATACCTTCAACCATTTTGGTAGTCAGTCGTTGGACTTTTTCTAATAGTAATATGTCCTTTTGAAAAAAGGGACTTCAGGCTTGCACGCAGTATGAGAAATGCGGCCTGACAATCGCCGTGTATAAAGGGACAAACACTTCTGGCGTCCTACATGTCAGAACGGATTTAAGCCTAAAGAGTTCTCCTCTAGCTCGTTGTGCAGCGGTGGCACACTGCGCAGCCCATTTAAAGTCCGCTGTTACGACTATACCCAAATCCCTAATCCTCTGAATAGATTGAAAGTCGATTCTACCGTTATTCGCAGTTACTGTAATTCTGTCGACTGCTGCAGACAACAGATGACATTTAATATTGTTCAGAGGAAGATCCCAATCCTGCGACCATTTAATGACCATTTCAATATCTCTCAACAAATCACCGTGATCACTGGATCCGGTGAATTTGACATCATCAGCAAACATGTAGCAGGGCATGACAACTGGGATGCCAGATCATCGATGAAGATCAGAAAGAGTATAGGGCCTAATACCGAACATTGTGGTACCCCACTGGTAACTGTTGCGAATTCAAAAGTAGTATCGCCAACACAGACCTGGAAGGATCCATCACGAATGAAACTGGTTACTGAAGCTTACCAGATATGCCTTTGGCCGAGAGCTTCATCCCTAGGAACCTGTGACTAACCGAGTCGAACGCCTTACTAAAGTCTAAGTAAAAGACCTCTACCCGTTCGCCTTCATCCAGTGTCTTAGAAACTCGATCTAAAAAGCATGAAAGATTTGAGAGACACGACCTTCCTTTGAGAAAGCCATGTTGAACCGTGCTTAATGATGAATTGTGCACGAGGTGGCTGCACAATCGATCCCTGATAAGTCTCTCCAAGGTTTTACATAAAACACTAGTCAAGCTTACCGGTCGGAAATTCTCAACTATGTTTGCGCAACCTCCCTTTGGAATGGGTACGACAATGGCTTTCTTCCAGTCATCTGGTAGGATGCCTTTGCAGAACGATTCGTTATATAACTCACATAGAGGCCCTGCTAGTACCGTAGATATTTCCTTTACAATTTCAGGATGCACATCGTCAGGTCCGGCGGATTTATTTCCGTCTAGATTCCTTAGGACACGTGCGACATCATCCGTGCAAAAAACTACTTCGCTTAGTGAGGCACCCATTTCCGTATTAAGAGTTGTGACTGAGTGAATCGCATCCCCGCCATCCATTCTATGTACGCTTCGAAAATAATCCAGCAAAGCTGCTGCCGTTTCGGGGTCAGAATTGGCTTTCTGGCAATTGTCTAATATTAGGGTACCTATGTGCTCCCTTGTCTTACCCTTAGACTGAACATAACTATAATACTTCTTAGAGTACTTTTTAGCAGACTTCGCCAGGTAAGTTTCGTAGCATTGCTGTTGTAGCTTTACTGTGTTGTTCCTCGAAGCCTTATAGCACGACCAATTTCTATAGGTTAGTAAGGCTGTGTATCTTCGCCAGTGTCTGTCGCGCCCAATAATGTTGTGTCGCACCGCAGGAGTCCAACAAGATGACTTGTTCTTTAGCCGTATAGGTCGAAAAGGACAGTAAAGATCTTGAAGACTTAAAATACTGCGATTAATAACCGACCATTTACTTTCGATGTCATTGGTTTCAGAAAACCAGTCACATCGTTGAGCGGAAAGCCGTACAGCATTCCAGTCTAATCGATTTAGATTACGCCTGTATTTGACTGGTGGCTCATGAAAACAGAGAATTGCCTGGAATATTATGGTGACATGGTCACTTTTCCTTAAAGGTGAGTCGTAAGAGAGGTTTTGTACATCTTTAGGACCTTTGGACAACGGTAGGTCCAGTGTAGATGGTGAATGTCCATCTCTGTACCTAGTTTTCTCACTTACGTGCTAAAGAAGCGCACTGGAGTGCATCCAATCGAGATATACCTGGAAAATTCTATCACAGGTTATCTGAGTGTCCCAGTCAATACCCGGTAAGTTGAAGTCACCTATTGAATAGACTCGTGGGACAGTTTTGAACAACCTGGTGGGAAGTTCCCTAAGTTCCTCGTCCTCCTCCTCAGAAGCGCCGGGTGCCCTGTATAAGCAGCCTAACGCAAAAGGAAGCTTACCGTCTGTGACGATTGTCGAGACCAGCTGGATGCCGAAGGTGGCCATTTTGATGCCAGAGTCTTGGTATTTAATACCATGTTGTGGTAGTATTATAGCTCCTTCTCTGCGTCTACCATTTGGTCAATCCGATCTGATGGCTGTATATGTCGAAAGAAGATCAACTGGAATAATGTCTGCATCTTGGAGCCAGGTCTCTGATATAACTGGGATCCTAGATTTACTACTGGAGGCTTTCTGCATTAATTCAAGCCAGTTACTAAGCACGCTGCAAGCATTTGTGAATAGTATGTTCACAGCATTTCGAAATACTCCGCCTAATTTCGGACAACCCTCGGGCGCAAAATTATAAACGTTATGATCAAATAATAATCATGTTTTTCGCGCTAAATAATTCAAATCTATGTTGACATAGTGTTCAGGGCCATTCTTCCTTGATTCTTGATGAATTGTAATTTGATTGTTGTAAAAGATCTAAGACGTTCCTTGAGACGTGAAAATGAATGAATGTCTGGTGTGTGGTTCACAAAATCAGAAAGACGGGCTATCATTTTTTCAAGAAAATTTATTTTATCAAGTTTAATAGGTTTAGTCTTTCGATGAGTTGATGCAGTTACAAGACATCTAGAGAAATTTCTATGAAATATGGAAGAGATAAGATTAAAATCTGGAGATATAAAGAAGTCAGTCCAATCAGAGTTTCTGATTAGAGTTGAAAACTTTATCCGATCAACATAAAGACAATCATTATCTGTGCTGCTGGATGTCCGAGTATCATGAAGATAAAGTTGGCACATAACCATTTCATGATCACAACAAAGAAGGGATGTTATGACTTGCAGATTACTAGGATTAGGACCCAATATGAAAATAAGATCTAGAAGGCTTGATTGTCTTGTAGGTGTATCAACTGCTTGAGTGTAACCTTTGGAAAAAGAGAAGACAAGATGTTGAACTTTGAATTTCATCCCTACTCAGCGCAAACGGTGTCAACTCAACATCATAGGAAGCTGCAAACCTTTTGTCTGAACACTACGCCCCTATTTCAAACACTATTTAACCTACAAACTCCCATTTTTCATCTCCCTCACATGAAGTACAGGAAATGCCAGAAATATTGTTTCCCCTGATACGGTCCACAAGGAGATTTCATGTCGACAGCAATACTCTTCACCTGCACTCGACAGCATCCACCTTAAGATCCCGAAAGTAGCCGCATTGCACATATATCATCTACTTTCCACGTATTTTCAACGTTGCATAGACTTCACCACCGTTCACCAGTTATCACGCGGTATCCTGTCGGAACCCGCATATTAACGCAACATTATGCTTTTGTCTGTCATTTTTAAAGTCAGGAAAAGCATAATCAATGACCACCTTGTCTCATATCTTGAAACAAATCGACTTTTATTCACACAACAACAATGCTTTAGCGCCGACCAAAAATAGCCGCAGCAGCGACCAATCGCAACATTGGCTAATTTCGCTGCGGTTTCGTCAGGTTTGAGCAGTTTCTCATCCCCTATCTGCTGAATGTATACATCCGTTCACAGGTTTAGTACGCTCTACAGGCTTGGTGGCCTTAGCTATGCGAAGATGTGTTTCTTTCTCGAAAAACCCTAGCGGCAAGTGACAAAGCTTATCCGTGGTATGCACAACATGTCTTACGAGGATAGGTTACACAGTTTAGTTATATTCTGCGTTACCTACTGTCTTCACCGCTGTGACATGTTACTTATCCACCGGATCTTGACTGACCCCTCCCATCCATGTACCTCCCTATTCGTTCCCTCTCCGAAAACTAACCTCCGGGGACATGAGCTCAAACTGTTATATCAACAGAGCAGGCTTGAATGTCGACACAACGTTTTTGCTGTGAGAGTTTGCAGTCAGTGGAACACTCTCCCAAGCACGTATTTTGAGGCCGCTTCTTCCGGTTTACTCAAAGGTTCCCTCGATTATCACATCCATGGAATCTTCCACTCCTAAAACACACATACCCACTCGTAGCGACAGTAAGTTCTTAGAGCGGCGCCTTTGAATCGGCCGTTTTCTCAATCAATGTTTTCATGCGTTTTTATTTTTTCAGTCAACAAGGAACCTTTTGTTTTCAAAACGTTTTAACATGTCGCGAACATGAAAACGAAGGACGTTTGATGCCCCGCACGCTTTAAATGCTTCGCGATATTTTTATTTCGAAGGATGGGGAATATGCTGCCACGGTCAGAAAAATGCGAAAGAAAACATATATATGGAGGTTTAAAAATCGTGCAGCATGATTTTTCACCAACTTCCATCACATTCTCAAAGCATAATGCCTGCAGACGAAACCGAAGCTGTTTTAGATTTGAATGTGACTGGCAATCTCAAATTTCTCATCAAAGTTTGACGTTCCTTCAGTTCGCGTTGAAATTTTGTGTTTAAACTATTTTGATTAACTGAAAATTCGTTTTAACGAATGAAGTTTTCTTCTTCTTCTTCTTCTCCTTGTTCTTCTTTCTGTGCCATTTGCATTTTCTTCACAACCCCGCTAACTCTTTGCTAATTTAGTTGCTCTTCCGGATTCCAGTATCGAAAGTCCGTACACACGCGGTTTCAATTGACCCTGTTCCGGAGGATGTGTTGGGTAGCTGTGTCGCGGGTTGACGCCATACCTGTCCAAATGCCACAAAAATCCATTGATGTGGCAGTCTAAACGCGAATGAGGCGCGCTATAACGCCTTGGAAACTCAAACATTTCACTCATTGCTCTTTAGACCTTTTGAATTATTGAGATTGGACCGAGGTCAAACTTCTGGTAAATACGTTCTCAAAACCCGTTTTGGACGATCTTCAACTTGGCCCTCCAAACTCTGCGAATACATACCCTTGTGATCGTACAAACAAATAGCGTTTCCTAATTTTTTAATTCTCTAGCGGTACGTTCAACTCGGTTGTATTTCTCACGCTCTTGTTAACAATCCATTTCCAGATTGCTTTTCTCTGATTTTGCTGTAAATTGGTAATCGATTTATCGCATTATACACATCATAACGTGAAGTCTTTTTCGTCTGTGAAATTTATTTGCTTTAATCACTATTCAAATATTTTCTTTATTATGATTGCCAACAAGTGCCTAAAAAAATCTTGTTGCAGAAAAGTATTAAATGGTATTAAGTGTAATACTTGCAAGAGATGTGCATATCCGAAGTGTTCAGGGATACATCTCGAGCACTATAAGGTTTATGTTACTCACCGTTGGCTCCAATGGATATATAGTGAGTGCCAATGGGCAGCTGAAAAGCATTTTCCGAAAAGGCGAAAAATGCTCGTTCTCGGCAATACAGCACACCTTCTTAGGTTAGTGCGGATAGATCTTTGGCTGAAGTTGTACGTGAGAGTATCACTGCTAGCTCATCGGTACAAACAACGAACTCCAAACAAATTACGGTCAGGAAAATCCAAAGCCTAAAAAGTCACGCAACATGACTAAAAAGGTTAAGGCACCGGATCAAGCGGCCAAGCCAAATCTCACATCACAGACCCCGTCTTCTAAGCCTTCGAAGCCACGTCAAAGTAGGAACAAGGAACAGACAGGTCGTAATGAGGTAGACACTAGAAAATTTGACTCTCAGTCAAATTTACTCGCAACTGTCGTGTCGAGTCACGGTGAGATATCCAAGGATCTGGATCAGCTTAAATCAACTCGTCAGTGAATGCGAGGTAAATCTCGTACCATCCTGATGCTAAATCAGGATAAACCCTATATACGCGAAGCCAAAACGCGTAAGTCACTCGACCGGAGTTGTATAGGAAATCTGTTCCGTAAGGTTGGTATGCGCCCAGATACGCCACTAAAGCGTGTTTATCGTGTTGGCGTGTGGAAGGGTGCCAAAAGTGAGTCTAGCCACTCTGCAAGACCACTTTTAGTTAAATTTCTCTTGCAGTCTGAGCGTGACCAGTTTGTTGCAAGTTTCATTGTTTTAAATGAAACTAACAAAGGGAAACATGTTTCTCGTGCCCGACGACAAGAAGGAATCCGATAGGTCAAAGAATTCACGTCATGATGTAAATTATAATAGAAAGTGCTGTTCTTCAGAAAAGGATGACTCTTTGTTAAGTATAGAAATCACAGATGGATCTGAGGATGAAAACTATAATCACCGTATTGTCCCTGAAATTCCACCGCTTGTGATTTGCGGCCTTTAAGGTACGGCAGAACTTAAGGCTGTGCAAGGCGGATCCACTCTCTTAAGCAGCACACCAAAAAACGTGCTGACTTCTCGGGTATTACGCCCGAGTATCAACCTGGACTAAGTGTGGATCGTTCAATCTTGCAAGCAATCAATAGTAATAGCATGCGCTTATATGAGCCTCCAAACAGGACCTCAGGACTTGCAAAATTTGCTTGGCAATCTCAGTTTGCTGCACACTCTTGGTTCTTATAGATGGCGATTTAACATAACATATCACATATATCTCGGCCAGTGCTGTTCATCTGATAAGATGTCTAAGGACTTCATCGAATAGACGCATATGCATGCCACGAGTCAAGATGTCAATGTCAACTCATGTAGAATTCGAAATAAGTGATCTGAAATCTCCATCATAGCGCATGAGTTACGACCGCATGTAATAGCACTGTCCGAAACCTGGCTGTCTGCAACTAGCCATATTCCTGATTTAATTTGTAGTTGTTATTTCGTGGTCAGATATGATACACCAGGTGAACTAAACGGAGGTGGAGTTGCTATCTTTCGCAGACTAGGTCTTCGAAATTCAGAATCGAGCGTTAGGCTCAGCACGCACAACGTCCAACTTACCTCATGTATCGTTCAATCTTACAGATAATCGGAGGTATTAGCATGCGCTTATATGAGCCCGCAAGCAGGACCTCAGGACTTCCAAAATTTGCTTGGCAATCTCAGTTTGCTGCACACGCTTGGGTCCCAGGTTCTTATAGATGGCGATTTCAACCTAACACATATATCTTGGCTAAACCAGTGCTTTTCATCTGATGAGATGTTTGAAGACTTCATCGAATGGACTCATATGCATGCCATGAGTCAAGACGTCAATGAGCTTACAAGATTTCGCAAGGGCTGCTTACCTTCGATCCTGGATCTCGTTATCTCTTCAAGCGAAGAAATGGTTCGCCAGGTAGATTATCTCACTCCACTAGGAGAGAGTGATCACCTTGTGATCAGATTCCAACTAAAACTCTGGTATGAAAAACCTCCTCCTAAACTGAGGAGCAATTTCAATCGCGTAGACTGGGAAGTCGTCACAGAGGAAGCTAAAAAGTTCTCGTCTCAATATGTAGGTGATGATATAGCAAAAAACTGGCAGCTTATACACCACTTCCTTGTCTACCCTGCAAGATAGGTTTGCTTTGTTGGTGCATGTCGAGCAACGCAACAAGCCACAGTAGTGGACACCTGCGATGCGACGAGTAATAAAAATGACGGACCGTTCCTGGAAAACATACAAAGCTTCTCAGACACACGGTCCTGTACAAGGTATAAAATGGTCAGAAATAAGGCTGTGGGAATCGAACGCAAAGCGAAACGTGACTTTGAATCACGGTTGGCACGCAATATAAAGCATTGCCGAAAGCGTTACTATAGATATGCTCAATCCAGAGGCAAAACGCGCGACTGGATTGGCACTCTTTAGCGAGAAAACGGAACTCCAATATTTTCAGATTCAGAAAAGGCTTCGGCCTTTCTCAAACATTTTCAGGCTGTGCAGTGGCGTGATCGCTAAATAGATCCGCCTAACATGCCAGCCATCAAAAGGCCTGATATCGTTACTCCACTTGAGGATTTGATTTTCACTGATGATAAGGTTAAACTTGATCTTGCAGCAACTAACCCCCATAAATCTGCTGGCCCAGACGACATTTACCCTCAAATTATAAAGAACCTGGCGCCAATATCAGCAGATCCTGTGAGTCGTATTTTGAACGCTTTCTTGCAACATGGATATATTCCGAGTATTTGGAAGTTGGCCTATGTTATCTTCATACATAAAGGTGGCAGTCGATCCTCAGTTTGTAAGTACAGGCCTATAAGTGTTACTAGCAACCTATGTAAAATACTGGAAAAACTTATAAGAGATAGGATCTGTCACCATCTAGTTGATTACTCGTTGCTAAACTCTGCTAAGCACGGCTTCCTTGAAGGAAAGTCATGCCTAACAAACCTCTTATGTTTTCTTAACGAGGTCACCATGAGGCTAGATGAAGGCCAACAAGTTGAATTTTTTACTTTGACTTTTGTAAGGCTTTTGATTCGCTAAACCACAGATTGCTTGCAGAAAAACTTGGTTATATGGGTATCGATGTTATTCTGAAGAAATGGATAATAGGATTCTTGAGCAATAGATTCTTTCGTGTCAGGATAGGAAATATGTATTGGCCAAAATGGAAGTTGTTAGTGGAGTCCCAAAGGGTTCCGTACTCGGACCGCTAATTTCCCTTATTCTCACCGATGATTTGTCTGCGTCGCTTATGTGGCCCCGCTATATGTTAGCAGCTGCTGCACAGCGCACTGAAAGAGATCTTTTTCGCCTTCGATCATTTTTATTCTGCAGGTCCCCAGAGGTTTTCATACCTTTATACAAAGCGGTTGTGAGACCACATCTCGATTATTGCGTTTCAGTAATGTCACCTTATTTGGAAAAATATATTGCCAAGCTGGAAGTTGTTCAACGTTTAGCTACTCGTATGATTGTTGGGCAAACGGGTAAATCTTATCAGGAACGATTGCTGAGTCTAGAGTTCTTTTCCCAAGAAACGAGGAGGCTACGTGGGGACCTGATTGAAACCTTTAAAATCATGTAAGGATTCAGTACTATTCATCCCAGTGAATTGCATGCCCTGGCGCCAATTGTGAGTACTCGAGGCCACCCATTGAAACTGGCCAAGTGACATGTCAGGTCAAATGCTCGTAGTTTTTCTCCAGTGAGAGGGTAATAAATTACTGGAATCGACTTCCTGAAGCAGTTGTTCCTTCTACTTCAAAAGGGGGTTTCAAGAATAGGCTTGATTATGTGTGGCCTCCATTATTTATTGATTTTTATCCGTGAGGCAATAGTTGGTTTGATCCTCATGTTGTCTTTAATACTAATGTTTCTCCTCACCTATTGGTGAGGGGAGTTTTCCTGTTGCATTCCAGATTACTCCCACACCAGAAGATATTTGTGAAGATATTGTTTGGATCAGTAGACGCTCTTCTGTGGCATACCACCGAAAGAAATCTGGACGCTCGATAGGCTCATTAGCCGTATACAGTCCTGTGCAAACTGAACTGAACTGAACTGAACTCAGTGCTGTAGCATCATTGATTGTAATCCATATTTTGACTCTACTTTCTGTATTCTCCTAAATGAACAATACTCACATTTTCGTTTAACCACTAAATTTTCCGGGCTCCGCTTTCTCCGTCTGGTGTGAATTTGTATTTTGATTATTCATCTGTGCGGATAATATCAAAGGCAATAACTAAATCCAACCACATTAGTTGTCAAAAACCACAAACATTTGAAAAATCTTTTTGAACCACGAAAAGCGATTCCTTCCAATTATTTCGTATTTGTTGAAATAAACTGCTGTGCAACGTTTTTTCATTTGACTAGACATGCAACTTGCATTAACTCTCTCACATATCGGTGATGAGATCACTCTTAACTTCCATTCACAGTCGCCATGCCTGTGTTCCCTACAAATCAATCATGATTGTGGCGGGTGTTTACGAGCACACATCCAAAATAATCTGGGCACTCGTTTAAACTTGGTCGACTATCGCTCTCATTCATCTTCCGTTCAGATCTTTGTTATGCCTTTACGTATTTGTCGGGATCCGTAAGGTGCTATCGGCACCAGAATGCTACGCCTCAATTCTCTACTAGAAACAGAGTCCCCACCTGTCTGCACAAGTCCTTTGTATGATCTGGTATTGCCAAGTGTGAATCGATCAACAAAATCACGAAATTCTTCGCACGTGAAGCCACAACCAAACAACGCTGGTGTATGCTATGTGTGCAAAAGTTGTCGAGCTGAACCAAACGCAGATTTAACTGCTCGAACAAGTGTTGCGCAAAGCAACCTAGATGATCGAATGCTGAGCTTAGAGCTTATCATACAAACGTTAAAGACATCGGTAGAGACTCAAAATTCTCAGTTTGCCAGTATGTTTCTCAATAAATCGGAAACTACTGACGGTAATACCAGTCAGATAAACGCTAAATCTTCGATCTTTCAACACGAATGTTCAGCTGTTGCAACTGTGCCGGAGTGTCTAGAGGAGCGTCCTTTTCATCAAAAGGCCACCTTTACAAATGCGACTGTTGAAGGCCTGTCTGCCCAAAACATCCCTGGTTCGCAAAAAGATACGAAGCCAAAATCACCTGCTCACCTGAATCATCAGCGAAATCCTTTAGGTTCGAAACCAGAAGTCATCGTGCAAAACACTCCCAAAGTGGACACTATTGGTGTTCGATCTAAGGTAGTTGAAACGTCCAGCAACCAGCGGAAGCGCCAAACACAGAGTGTACATTTAGTCCATGGATTAAGTGTGATTTGCACGAAAGTAAAGGAAAGGAGTGCCACCTTACTAGGGGACAGGCTAAAGCACGATAAGAAAGAATGGAAAAGGTTGTGCAACAACATGGACTTGGAGCCAGTTGAACCACTATCATTGATACGACTAAGTCGTAAACCTACTTCTTCAAATCTGGACCAGCCAAAATTGCTTAGAATCACGGTTCGCTCTGGAAGGGATCTTGAAAACATCTTACTATCCGCTTTTCTCCTGCTTAAGGAGCGATCAGAGACCACTGCAAGGATCTTTGCTGATGTGCCCTGGTGGGAAAGGGCCCGAAAGGACCAGCAACAAAACCGAACGAAGCAGAAAGGTGATCGAAGTATAATCCTTTTGGGAGTTCCAGAAGCTGATGAAGCAACTGATAAAGCGGTGCAGCGCAAACACGATCAGTTACAATGGAGATTCCTCAGTGATATACTTGGTTTGCATGATGTAGCTTTGACGGACACGTTCCGCATCCCCAAATCTACGAATTATAAGGGCATCGGTCCTAAGCCCCTTAAAATAACGTTCTTGCGTAATGATATGTTGAACACGGTCAAAACTCGTTAGGAAAATTGCCGCAAAATAATCCCGCGAGAAATTGGACTAGGTGCATCAAAACACCATATTGGAAAGATAGATGCACCACTAAGTTCAATAGAAACACTACCAAGTCAACCAGTTGTTGACGTGTCAGAAACAATTTCAGCCGATACGATAGATCACTGTGTTCCAGAAGTACAACCCCAAAACGACCAAGCATTCCTGCAAGAAAAAACCTTCAGTTGGCGACTCTGGAGGAGTCGGCCTAACATATATTCTGCACTCCACTAGCTTTCTTCCCCACACCCCATCCTTGTTAAGAAAAACAACTATGAAATGCATCTACACCAACGCACAATGTCTCGGAAACAAAATCGGTGAACTGCGTGCAGTTTTTTGAGATGTTCACCAGACATCAACGCCGTAACGGGAACGTGGCTGCAGACTCAGCAAACAGATAGTGAACTTGAATTACCAGGAATGTCACTTATTCGTCATGACAGTGAAACCAGAGAAGGAGAAGTAGCTTTGTATTATAGCCAAAACCTTCTGTGCCGTGAGATTACGGATCCAGACATCGTTTTACTGGATACACTCTGGTGCTCAATCCGACTAGCTAACGGTGAAGACTGTGTTTTTGGAGTAGTATATCGCCCACCGTCTGCACAGGAAACTTACAATCTGGCCCTACTGGATAAAATTCGCATGGTTACTTCCAGATACACTTGTGGATTTTTGATTATGGGTGACTTCAATTTACCGAATCTGCAGAGCAGCACCATTTACCCAGAACACTCCATCGAGCGCGCATTCAGTGAGTTGTTTGACGATATTCCTCTTTATAACCACATTACATGTAATACCTGATACCGCGGAAACGATTTACCCTCACTCTTAGATCTCGTTCTGACAAGCAATGAACATGACATTGATAACGTTGCTTACGAAAGTCCACTGGGACTAAGTGATCACGTCGTCATCCAGTTTGACTGTCTGTTTGAAGCTGTAAGAACAAATGATGCCCGTAAAAGAGTTAGGCTGATCAACACTATGGCGTTGAGTGATGCTCTGAAAAACACGTTTAACTGCTAACCGCAAACCAGCAACGTACATGAGTTTTGGATATCGCTAATATCTAATCTCAAAAGTTCAATCGAAGTGAGCTCCAAATTTGTCCTCAGGAACTCAAGAAAAAACTTTGAATTTAAATTAAGAAGCCGAACTCGTAAGTGGTTAACGGTACGAAACATTGCTTGGCGACACCATCGGCAAAACCCATCATCCGAGACCTGGGAAACATTCCGTTTACTGCGAAACAAAGTAAACAAATTTGTCATCCAAGACAAGTTGTGCTTCCAAGAAGTGATATCAAGCATGATGGAGCGAAACCCCAAAATACTATATCGTATGGGTAACGATCAAGCTAAGGTGAAACCTGGAGTAGCGTGCGTGAACACAACAGCTGGACCAACAATAACTGCAGCAGAAACTGATGATGCTTTAGCCACGTTTTATTCATCGGTATTCAACCCGATACAACATGCAATAAACAGCCCAAATCCAACAATTTCAAACACGGTTGCCCTATTTGAAATAAGTGTCACTGAGAAACGCGTCCTTCAAGGTTCACTTAATCCTAAAACCGGAAAGTCTCCTGGGGCCGACGGAATAACCCCGAAATTACTGAAGCAATTTGCGAGTTTGGTGTACAAACCACTCACTTATCTGTTCGAGCAAACACTGGCAAGTGGAGTAATTCCTACAGATTGGAAACGAGGAATAATTTCTCCAATTTACAAAGGTGGAAATCGCTCCGATGTTTCCAACTACCGACCCGTTACTGTGTTACCAGTGATTTCAAAATTACTTGAGCGACTCATTATTGACGATCTAATGAAACACTTCAAAAATAATCAGTTGCTTTCGAGGAACCAGCATGGATTCAGACGAAATTATTCCTGTTTGTCTAATTTACTGGTAACGCTAGATGATTGGACTAAATCGGTAGATAAAGGACAAGCAATACACGCGTGCTACTTGGTTATTTCAAAAGCATTCGATCGTGTTGACCATTCCCTACTACTGCAGAAGCTTGAAAGGCTTGGTATCACTGGAAAGTTGCTGAATTGGCTAAATGACTACCTAACAAATCGCACTAACCAGGAACGTGCTGATGGTGCATTATCCAAACCAATTGCAGCAACTAGCGGAGTTCCCCAAGACTCAGTCCTTGGTCCGATCCTCTTTCTGGTTTATGTCAATGAAGTACCGGAAATTGTTCGATGTAACATTTCGTTATTTGCGGAAAACATTAAGATTTGGCGCAGCATTCGTAGTTTGGAAGACTGTCTGCTATTACAAAAAGATCTTGATACGCTTGACAGCTGGTCGTTGGAGAACAAACTGCCGTTTTACTTCAACAAATGCAGGATCATGAATGTGGGGAATCGAGTAGAGTTCACATATCACATAGGTTCGCATGCCCTTGAAAATTGCAGTGAAGAAAATGATTTGGGTGTCTGGATATGCTCCAGTTTAAACACATCACTTCAAACTAACAGTGCCCTTAAAAAAGCAACACGTGTTCTAAATCTACTCAAACGTGTATTTGGGAAATTTTCGCCCAAGATATTCCCAAGGATCATGAATACATACTTGAGACCAGTCATGGAATACGGTGTGCAGTCATGGTCTCCGTGGCTCAAGAGGGATGTGGAACTTATGCAGCGAATCTATCACCGCTCAACGAAACTAGTTCTCAGCATCCGAAACAAACCATATAAAGAAAGGATAGCTCAACTGAATCTGTTCGATTTTCCCTATCGACGAATCAGAGGAGACCTTATCTTACTTTACAAAACTTTTCATACCCCGAACCATCCCTTACAGGATTTATTCACGCGAAAGGATACGAGGAATTATCGGACCCATGAATATGTGCTGGTCGTACCCCATTCCCGTCTGAACTGTAGAAGGTATTTTTACTCTGTCCGTGTCTGTTTTACTTGGAACAGTTTACCTTCAACCGTTTCTCACGCCACTAACTTGCATGACTTTAAAACGAAATTAGACGAATTTTTATTGCATTATTCGTTTCCAGAACACTTATATACTGTTTAATCTATGTTCTTATATTGTTTATACACTTAAATTTCAATTTTTACCATCCTATGGTTGTTGTTAAGCTTGTTGCTTTTTAGACCATTAAAAACCTTGAAACCTTGAAACGCTGGAAAACTACCCGCAGTTCCAAAAGCCAGTAACAAGAACCCGCGATCCCTGATCATTGTATGTACAAATGTGCTCGAAATTGTATCTCCATGCTTTCAAGCACGCAGGCCAAATGATATGTAAGAATGGCGAGCTCCCTGTGAAAAACGTTAACATGAGGTAAACACGGATTCCTTAGTACCTCTTCCCAGACGCCCAAACTCCCCTCAGGCAGATGCCCCACGTCTACTTTAAATCACTCTTGACTCCCCGGAAAAGGTTGAAAGGGTCTTGCTTTCGGCCCACCTCCTCTAAAATACAAATTTGCCTTTTCTTTTTTTCCAGACGTTCCTTGGCCTCAAAGGCAGACGGAAAACAAGAAGGCTACTATTGGAAATCGGCAAAGAAAACTCTACACGACTGTTGTCAAAGGCGCTACATACAAGAACACAGAAAAGTTCACGGAAATTTGACGACTGCCCTAAAACGCCTTCCCACATGCTCCAGCTACAAGGGCAATGCCCCCGTATTATGATGATTAACTTTTTTTTCAAGAGGTATGATTAATACTGCTGTGCGCTTGTTGTATGATAACAAACGCTCTGCACCTACAAAAGTCCGTCTTCTCTCCGCAGTTGATAGACCAAGAACTCGTCCGCAACCATCAGTCACACCCAGCATAAATCAGTTTGCTGACAAAATTCACACGACCACTTCAAAAAACTCTCGCAGTCGGTTTCAGTGCAATCGGCAAAATAACTGCACACCGCTTCACCACACTGCATACTCTGTAATCGCGCAGCCTTTCATTCTGTTATACAAATGCTTCTGGTTTCCTGAACAAACATCCCGAACTCCGTTAGCGCCATTCCCTTTACTCATGAGACCTTATAGCAGTTAACGGAACGTGGTTACCAATCACTGTTATTGATGCGGAACTCACCCTTCCGAATAGGTCATTGCGTCTCTGTGACCGTACAACAAGAGGAGGTGAAGTGCTGTTTTATCGACCCGAATTGCTTTGCTGTGAACCATTATCTGACCCTGTGTTGGTTTACTCTGATGTTCTTTGGTGCCACATCACACTCAAGCAAGATAGTCTTATCCTGATTTCAGTTGCTTATAGATCACCCAGTAATACCCCACTGTTCGATTCCTCCATTTTGTCATAACTACGACATGGTTTAAGTGAAAGAATGTCCCCCACACCGATAATGGGCGAATTTGACTGTCCCAGGCTCAATGTTGAACATTACTCCCGCCCATTTGTCACCTTGTTGTCCGAAATTTTGGCAACCTATCCATTATACAATCATGTTACGAAGATACTCTGTTTCAGGGCACAAATACACCATCCCTTCTGGATCTCATCATCACCAACGATGGTCGATAAACTTCCCATAAACCCTCCCTGGGCCACTGTAATCTTGTTTTTTGACATTCACTTTCCTCACATTCATGGTTTACTTCAACGAAAGTCTCCCTAAGAGCCGCTGGATTACTTAGTTAGGCATGTTCCACCAACTCGTCTTATTCAATTCATGGGATTTCTCAATGTTTGACCAGATCGATTCGACATGGACCACGTTTGCAAAATCATGTTAGGCTACTCTAATCCTTCATCTTATAAAGAAAAATGCAATCTACTAGACTTTGACTCACTATGGTTACGCAGAATTCGCCTTCATCTTTTTCTTTTCTTCCGAAACATCACAGAGCACCAACATAAGCATAGATCTACCATGCGCTTTCAAGATTGCAATCGTTCTGTACGACGTAACCGAATGAGGCTATTCCCTTTACTCGAACCAAAGTTCGACGAAACTTCTTTTTAATTATGTATGCGCATATTTGGAATTCTCTTCCACTCCATTTTCGCATGTGCACATCTACAGGTAAATTTAAAATACTCGCAGATTCTCATACTACTCCATCGCTATGCGAAATTCTCAAATTAAACACTTTTATAGGCAATTTATTTTGCCACGGTATTCCTGGTTATTGAACCAATTGTAAGTATTTTGTACATTAGCACACGTATAGAACTGTTCACAATGTCAGAAATACATGGTATTATTTAGTGTCAGGTTACTTAGTGTCTATGAATGTTACCTGGGACTAGTATTTTATGTACCTTTACTTATTTTATCTCTTTAGGATTATCGTACCCCCTTTTTGTTTAATCATTGTTATCCTTATTGTTTCAATTTAGGTTTATATCGTAATCAAATGTCTGTCTAAAAAAATTCGAAACATCTAAAAAAAATATTTTTCTGATTATCTATTTATAACGCTGCTGTAGTGTCAGGTTACATAGGGTCTATGCATGTCTCGTCATAGGTTGGGGCTTGCATCACATTTGTCTATTTGTCACATTGCTTTCCATGACATTTTCTATACACCATTATGTATATATCTGTCTTTTATTCTATATGAGGCTTATAAATTTCACATTTCTATCCAAACATGCAAAACAATAAAATCTACCAAAAAATAAAAAAGTAAGTAAAACCTGAAAATCATTATGTTTTCAATGTACATTCCTGTTTTTTCAAATGATGGAATATTCTACTTTGATGACCACTCACCATGATGGTGAAGAGAATATCTTCCATTATATTCCAGTGTTTTGAATACCGAACCAACACTGAAACAGGCTCTTAATCTATCCGCCCGAGATTGGTTCCATTTGCGATTCACTCTTCTGCAGATAACGAAAACCCGGCTGATGAACACATTTTGATTCGATTCGTTGACAATTCTTCAAGAGTATTGGAGCACACGGCGAACCCTACTCTCATGCTATTAACCACACTCTCTCTGACCCCCAGAATTTTTCAGATATTCTTATGCTGATGGATTTATATTTTCTTTTCCATATTCTCAACCAATCTTTTCGTAAAAAAACATGAATTGATGCATATATAATTTATTTGTCGATTTTTTATGACAATTTATCACAATTCACTCCACTTTTTCCAAATTTACCTTCCATTTCTGTTCTCCATGTTTTCCCATCCTTGCAATCCGCGAATCCTTAAAAAATTTAAATCAAACCTTATTATTATTAGACAATAGAATTGTATTCTCACTTACTGTATATTCGTTTCCATTATTGAACGGAAAAAAATGTTTAAAAATCCCGCTCACTTCGGTCGTTTGCACCGTTATATTTTCTTTTGCTGTTCCAATTTTGATAAGCTGATCATGTATTTCATGCCTTGGATGTCCAAGTATATATTATTATTATTATTATTATTATGTCTGTATAGAATGCACACCTGTAATAAATTCTTGGATAACCCAAAAAGTTATTTCCAATTCGTAAATCAGAGACAAGTTGTTAAACTTTGAATTTCATCCCTACTCAGCGCAAACAGACTCAACTCGACACCCTAGGAAGCTGCAATCCTTTTGTCTGATCACTACGCCCCAATTTTGAACACTAGTTATCCTACAAACTCCTATTTTTCTTCTCCTTCACATGAAGCACAGGAAATGTCAGGAATATTGTTCCCCCTAATACGGTTCACAAGAAGATTTCATGTCTACAGCAATACTCTTCACCAGGACCCGACGGCAGCAACCCTAAGAACCCGAAAGTAGCCGCATTGCACATATATAATCTACTTTTCACGTATTTTCAACGTTGCAAAGACTTCACCACCGTTCCTTAAGTTTGGAGAGAAGGTGTTATCACGCGGTATCCGTTCGGAACCCGCATATTATCACCACATTGTGCTTTTGTCTGTCATTTTTGAAGTCAGGAAAAGCATAATCAATGAACACTTTGTCTCATATCTTAAAAACAATCGACTCTTATTCACACAAAAACAAGGCTTTCGCGCTGACCCCAAATAGCCGCAGCAGCAACCAATCGCAACAGTTGCTAAATTCGCCGTGGTTTCGGCAGGTTTGAGCGGTTTTTCAACCCCAACCTGCTAAATGTATACATCCGTTCACACGTATAGTACGCTGTACAGGCTTGGCAGCCTTGGCTATGCGGAGATGTGTCCCTTTTTCGAAAAACACAAGCGGCAAGTGACAAAGCTTATCCGTGGTATGCACAACATGTTTTACGAGAATAGGTTACACAGTTTAGGTATATTCTCCGTTATCTATTGTCTTCTCCGCTGTGAATGTTACTTATCCATCGGATCTTGACTGACCCCTTCCATCCATGCACCTCCCTATTCGTTCCCTTTTCGAGAACTAACCTCCGAGGACATGAGCTCAAACTATTATATCAACAGAGCAGGCTTGAATGTCGACACAACGTTTCCGCTGTGAGAGTTTGCAGTCAGTGGAACACTCTCCCGACCACGTATTTTGAGGCCGCTACTTTTGGTTTACTCAGAGGTTTCCTCGATTATCACATATATGAAATCTCCCACTCCTAAAATACACATACCCATTCGTGGAAACATTAAGTTCTCTCTCTGTGCCATTTGCATTTTCGTCACAACCCCGCTAACTCTTTGCTAATTTCGTTGCTCTTCCAGATTCTAGTATCGGAAGTCCGTTAACACGCGATTTCAATTGACCCTGTTCCGGAGAATGTGGTGGGTAGCTGTGTCGCGGGTCGACGCCCTACCTGTCTAAATGCCACAAATATCCATTGATGTGGCAGTCTAAACGCGAATGAGGCCCGCTATAATGCCTTGGAAACTCAAACATTTCTCTCATTGCTCTTTCGACCTCTTAAATTACTGACATTTGACCAGGGCCAACCTTCTCTTGAATACGTTCCCAAAACCTGTTCTGGATGATCTTCATCTTGGCCCTCCAAACTCTGCGAATACATACCCTCGTGATCGTAAAACAAATAGCGTTTCCTCATTTGTTCAATTCTCTAGCGATACGCTCAACGTGGTTGTATTTCCTTAGCTCTTGTTAACATTCAATTTCCAGATTGCTTTTCTATGATTTTGCATAAATTGGTAATCAATTCATCGCATTATACACATCATGACGTGAAGTCTATTTCGTCTGTGAAATTTATTTGCTGTAATCACTATTCGAATATTCTCTTTATTACGATTGCCAACAAGTGCTTAAAAAATATTGTTGCAGAAAAGTATTAAATGGTATTGGGTGTAATACTTGCAAGAAATGGGCACATCCGAAGTGTTCAAGGATGCATCTCGAGCACTTTAAGGTTTATGTTACTCACCGTTGGCTCCAATGGATATGTAGTGAGTGCCAATGGGCAGCTAAGAAGCAATTTCCGAAAAGGCTTGAAATGCTCGTTCTCGGCAATACAGCACAGCTTCTTAGGTTAGTGCGGATAGATCTTCTGCTGATGTTGTACGTGAGAGTATCAATGCTAGCCCATCGGTAAAAACAGCGAACTCCAAAGAAATTTCGGTGAGTAAAAATCCCAAGGCTAAAAAGTCACGCAAATGGAATAAAAAGTGCAAGGCACCGGATCAAGCGGCCAAGCAAAATGTCACATCGCAGGCCCCGTCTTCTAAGCCTTCGAAGCCACGTAAAAGTAGGAACAAGGCACAGACCGTTCGTAAAGAGGTAGACACTATAAAATTCGATTCTCATTCAAATTTACTAGCAACTGTCGTTTCGAGTCTCGCTGAGTTATCCAAGGATCTGAATCAGCTTAAATCGGCTCGTCAGGGAATACGAGATAAATCTCGTAACATCCTGATGCTGAATTAGGATGAACCCTATATACGCGAAGCCAAAACGCGTAAGTCACTCGACCGGAGTTGTATGAGAAATCTCCTCAGTAATTTTGGTATGCGCCCAGATACGCCACTAAAGCGTGTTCATCGTGTTGGCGTGTGAAAGGGTGCCAAAAGTGAGTCTATCCACTCTCCAAGACCACTTTTAGTTGAATTTCTCTTGCAGTCTGAGCGTGACCAGTTTGATGCAAGTTTCATTGTTTTAAATGAAACTAACACAGGGAAACGTGTTGTCGTGCTTGACGACAAGAATGAATCCGATAGGTCGAAGAATTCACGTTATGATGTAAATTATAATAGAAAGTGCTGTTCTTCAGAAAAGGATGACTCTCTGTTAAGTATGGAAATCACAGATGGATCTGGGGATGAAAACGATAATCACCGTATTGTCCCTGAAATTCGACCGCTCGTGATTGGCGGCCTTCAAGGTACGGCAGAACTTCAGGCCGCGCGAGGCGAATCCGCTCTTTCAAGCAGCACACCAAAAAACTTGGTGACTCCTCTGGTATTATGCTCGAGTATCGAACTGGACTAAGTGTGAACATATCGCGAGACACTGTCACCACAGTGATATACGGAAACGCATGTAGTATCCGAAATAAGTAGTCTGAACTCTCCATCATAGCGCATGAGTTACGACCGCATGTAATAGCACTGTCCCAAACCTGGCCATCTGCAACTGACCATATACCTGACTCAATTTGTGGTAGTTATTCTGTGGTCAGATGTGATTGACCAGGTGAACTGAACGGGGTTGGAGTTGTTATCTTTCTCAAACTAGCTCTTTAAAATTCAGAATCGAGCGTTAGGCTTAGCACGCACAACGTCCAAATTAGCTCATGCATCGTTCAATCATACAAGCAAACAAAGGAAATAGCATGCGCTTATATGAGCCCGCAAGCAGGACCTCAGTACTTGCAAAATTTGCTTGGCAATCTCAGTTTGCTGCACACGCTTGGGTCCCAGGTTCTTAAAGTTGGCGATTTTAACCTACCACATATATCTTGGCTGAACCCGCGCTGTTCATCTGATAAGATGTCTGAGGACTTCATCGAATGGACTCATATGCATGCCATGAGTCAAAATGTCAATGAGCCCACAAGATTTCGCCAGGGCTGCTTACCTTCGATCCTGGATCTCGTTATCTCTTTGAGTGAAGAAATGGTTCGCCAGGAAGATTATCACACTCCACTAGGTAAAAGTGATCACGTTGTGAACAGATTCCAATCAAGACTCAGGTATGGAAAACCTCCTCCTAAATTGAGGCGCGATTTCAATCGCGTAGACTGGAAAGTCGTCTCAGAGGAAGCTAAAAAGTTCTTGTCTCAATATGTAGGTGATGATATAGCAACAAACTGGCAGCCTATACACCACTGCCTGTCTACCATGCAAGATAGATTTGCACCGTTGGTGCACGTCAAGCAACGCAACAAGCCACAGTAGTAGACACCTGAGATGCGACGACCGATTAGAATGAGGGACCGTGCCTGGAAAACTTACAAAGATTCTCAGACACAACGGTCCTGAACAAGGTATAAAATGGTCAAAAATAAGTCTGTGTGAATCCAACGCCAAACAATACGTGACTTTGAATCATGGTTGGCACGCAATATAAAGCAGTGCCCAAAGCTCTACTATCGGTATGCCTAATCCAAAGGCAAAACGAGCGATTGGATCGGCAACTTTTGCGGGAAAACGGAACTCAAATAGTTTCACATTCAGAAATGGCTTCGACCTTTCTCAAACATTTCCAGGCTGTGCAGTGGCTTGATCGCAAAATAGATCCGCCTAACATGCCAGCCATCAAAAGGCCTGATATCGTTACTCCACTTAAGGAGTTATTTTTCACTGATGATGAGGTTAAACTTGCTCTTGCAGCAACTAACCCCTATAAATCTGCTGGCCCAGACGACATTCACCCTCAAATTATAAAGAACCTGGTGCCAATATTAGCAGATCCTGTGGGTCGTATTTTCAACGCTTCCTTGCAACATCAATATATTCCGAGTATTTGAAAGTTGGCTAATGCGATCCAGAAACATAAAGGTGGCAGTCGACCCTCAGTTTGTAAGTACAGACCTATAAGTCTTACTAGCATCCTATGTAAAGTCCTGGAGGAACTTATTAGGGATGGGATCTGTCGCCATCTAGTTGATTACTGGTTGCGGAACTCTGCTCAGCACGGCTCCCTTAGAGGGAAGTCGTGCCTAACAAAACTCTTATATTTTTTTAACGAAGTCACCATGAGACTAGTCAAAGCCCAACAGGTTGAAGTTTTTTAGTTTGACTTTTGCAAGGCCTTTGATTCGGTAAACCACAGATTGCTTGCAGACAAACTTGGTTATATGGGCATCGATGGTATTCTGAAGAAATGGATGATAGGATTCTTTAGCAATAGATTCTTTTGTGTCAGGATAAGATATATGTATTCGTCGAAAGTAAAAGTTGTTAGTGGAGTCCCAAGGGTTCCGTACTCGGAACGCTAATTTTTCTTTTTTCTCGCCGATGATTTGTCTGCGTCGCTTATGTGGCTTCGCTATATTTTAGCAGATGATGTCAAGATTATCCGATCATTGGATGAACAGGATCTTCTTGAGGATATAGAAAACGTCATCAAGTGGTTTGCTACATGAGATCTACCAGGTAACTTCACTTAATGCTATCTCTTGTCTAAAGTCATTAGGAAGCTAGAGGTTGCTGGTCCAGATGGTATACTTAATATAAATGGGGTGCTAAAAGTTCGTGACTTAATTATAGAAGTTTCAGGGGACCTTAAATGGGCTGATCAATACGCAGCTGCTGCACAACACGCCAAGAGAGCTTTTTTGCCTTTGATCAGTTTTATCCTGCAGTTCCCCAGAGGTTTTCATACCATTATACAAAGCGGTCGTGAGACCACATCTGGAGTATTGCGTTCCAGTATGGTCACCTTATTTGGAAAAATATATTGCCAAGCTGGAAGTTGTTCAACGTTTAGCTACTCGTATGATTGTTGGGCAAACGGGTAAATCGTATCAGGAACGATTGCTGAGTCTAGAGTTCTTCTCCCAAAAAACGAGGAGGCTACGTGGGGACTTGATTGAAACCTTCAAAATCATGTCAGGTTTCATTACTATTCATCCCAGTGAATTGCATGCCCTGGCGCCAATTGTGAGTACTCGAGGCCACCCATTGAAACTGGCCAAGTGACATGTCAGGTCAAATGCTCGTAGTTTTTCTCCAGTGAGAGGGTAATAAATTACTGGAATCGACTTCCTAAAGCAGTTGTTCCTTTTACTTCAAAAAGGGGTTTCAAGAATAGGCTTGATTCTGTTTGGCCTCCATTAATTCCCGATTTCTATCCGTGAGGGAATAGTTGGTATGATCCTCGTGTTGTTTTTGAAACGCACTTATGTTTCTCCTCACCTAGTGGAGAGGGAATTTTTCTGTTGCATTCCAGATTACGCTCACACTAGAAGATATTTGTTAAGATATTGTTTGAAGTTGTGGACGCTATTCTGTGGCATACCAGCGAAAAAAATCTGGACGCTTGATTGGCTCGTTAGCCATATACAGTCCTGTGCAAACTGAACTGAACTGAACTTAGTGCTGTAGCATCATTGATTGTAATCCATATTTTGACTCTACTTTCTGTATTCTCTTAAATGTACAATACTCGCATTTTTGTTTAACCACTAAATTTTACGTGCTCCGCTTTCTCCGTCTGGTGTGAATTTGTTTTTTGATTATTCACCTGTGCGGATAATACCAAAGGCAATAAGTATATCCAACTACATTAGTTGTCAAAAACCACAAACATATTTGGAACAACTTTTTGAAACACAAAAAGCATTTCTTTCTTATTATTTCGTATATGTTAAAATAAACTGCTGTCCAACGTTTTTTCATTTGACTAGACATGCAACTTGCATTAACTCTCTCACTCATCGGTGATGAGACCACTCTCATCATCCATTGACAGTTGCACATGCCTGTGTTCCCCACAAATCAATCATGATTGTGGCGGGTGTTTACGAGCACACATCCAAAATAATCTGGGCACTCGTTTAAACTTGGTCGGCTATCGCTCTCATTCATCTTCCGTTCAGATTGTTGTTATGCCTTCACGTATTTGTCCGGATCCGTAAGGTGCTATTATCACCAGAATGCTATGCCTCAATTCTCTACTAAAAACAGAGTTCACACCTGTCTGCACAAGTCCTTTGTATGATCTAATATTGCCACGTGTGAATCGATCAACAAAATCACACACTACTTTGCACATGTAGTCACAACCAAACAACGCTGGGAAACTACCTGCAGTTCCAAAAACCAGTCAAGAGAACCCACGATCCCTGATCATTGTATGTACAAATGTGCTCGGAAGTGTATCTCTATGCTTTCAGGCACGCAGGCCAAATGATATGTAAGAATGACGAGCTCCCTGTGAAAAAACGTTAACATGATTCAGACCCTGTTGCTTTAGTACGTCTTTCCAAACGCCCAAACTCCCCTCAGGCAGATGCTTAACGTTCACTTTGAATCACCCTTGACACCCCGGGAAAGGTTGAAGAGGTCTTGCTCTCGGCCCACCTTCTCCAATATACACATTTGCCTGTTCGATCTATTTCAGACGTTCCTTGGCCTCAGAGGCAGATGGAAAACAAGAAGGCTACTATTGGAAATCGGCAAAGAAAACTTTACACGACTGATGTCAAAGGCGCTACATACAAGAACACAGCAAAGTTCACAGAACTTCGACGACTGCCCTGAAACGCCATCCCACGTGCCCCAGCTACAATGGCAATGCCCCCGTATTATGAAAATTAACTTTTATTCAAGAGGTATGATTAATACTGCTCTGCGCTTGTTGTATGATAGCAAACGCTTTGCACCTACAAAAGTCCGTCTTCTCTCCGCAGTTGATAGATCAAGAACTCCTCCGCAACTATCAGTCACACCCAGCACAAATCAGTCTGCTGACGAAATTCACACGACCACTTCAAAAAGCTCTCGCAGTCAGTTTCCGTGGGATCGGCAAAATAACTGCACACCGCTTCACCACACTGCATACTCTGCAATCGCGCAGCCTTTCATGCTGTTACACAAATGTTGCTGGTTTTCTGAACAAACATCCCGAACTCCGTTACCGCCATTTTCTGTACTCATGGGACCTGATAGATGTTACTGAGACGTGGTTATCAATCACTGTTATTGATGCGGAACTCCCGCTTCCAAATAGGTCATTGCGTCTATGTGACCGTACAACAAGAGGAGGTGGAGTGCTGTTCTATCGTCGCGAATAGCTTGCCGCGAACCATTATTTCACCTTGCGTTGGTTGACTCTGATGTTCTTCGGTGCCGAATCTCACTCAAGCAAGACAGTCTTCTCCTGATTTCAGTTGCTTATTGATCTCCCAGTAATACCCCACTGTTCGAATCCTCTATTCTGTCATAACTACGACATGGTTCAAGTAAAACATTCTCCCCCATACCGATAATGGGAGAATTTCACTGTCCCGCCTCCATGTTGAACATTACATCCGCCCATTTTTAATCTCCTTGTCCGAAATTTTGGCAACCTATCCATTAAACAATCATGTTTTCGAAAATACTCTGTTTCGGGGCACAAATACACCATCCCTTCTGGATCTCATCATCACCAACGAAGAGTTAATGGTCGATAAACTTCCCTTTAACCCTCAATGGGCCACTGCTGTCATGTTGTTTTGACATTAACCTTTCTTAAATTCATGGATTACTTCAACGAAAGTCTTCCCAAGACTGATTACTGAGCTAGGCCTGTTCTACCAACTCATCGTATTCAATTCATGTTATTTCCTAATGTTTGACCAGATCGATTTGGCATGGACCACGTTTTTAACTCAGCGGCACGCGCTGCTTAGTCTTGCGAGTCACGAAAAGCCTTTTTTCTGAAGAACCTCAGATCATTCCTTCGCAGCCGAACACGCAGAACCATAGCACATCGAAACTTGGCGTGGAAGTGTTAACGGACAGGACGAAATCGAGCTGACTGAATAATTTATTAGTCATTGCTTATTCGTTGCACATAGCTGAACCGCCATGACAAATGTTAGTATGAAATGCACACCTGTAATAAGTTCTCGGGTAACCCAAAAAGTTAGTTTCAATTTGTATATCAGAGACAATTTGCTAAACTTTAAATCTCATCCCCACTCAGCGCAAACGAAATCAACTCAACAGGCTAGGAAGCTGCAAACCTTTTTCACAGACCCCTCCCATCCATGTACCTTCTTATTCGTTCCCTCTCCGAGAACTAACCTCCGGGGACATGAGCTCAAACTGTTATATCAACACAGCAGGCTTGAATGTCGACACAACGTTTCCGCTGTGAGAGTTTGCAGTCAGTGGAACACTCTCCCAGGCACGTATTTTGAGGCCGCTTGTTCCGGTTTACTCAAAGGTCTCCTCGATTCTCACACCCATGAAATCTCTTACTCCTAAAACACACATACCCACTCGTGGCAACAGTAAGTTTTTTTCTGTGCCATTTGCATTTTCGTCACAACCCCGCTAACTCTTTGCTAATTCCGTTGCTCTTCCAGATTCCAGTATCGGAAGTCCGTACACACGCGGTTTCAATTGAGCCTGTTTCGGAGGATGTGGAGGGTAGCTGTGTCGCGGGTCGACGCCCTACCTGTCGAAAATCCATTGATCTGGCAGTCTAAACGCGAATGAGGCCCGCTATAATGCCTTGGAAACTCAAACATTTCTCTCATTGCTCTTTCGACCTCTTAAATTACTGACATTTGACCAGGGCCAACCTTCTCTTGAATACGTTCCCAAAACCTGTTCTGGATAATCTTCATCTTGGCCCTCCAAACTCTGCGAATACCCACCATACAGGCATTATTCAAACTTGATTGAGCGTGTTTTACGAAAATGTCAGTAAGCGGTCGGAAAGTTGGCTCTAAAGAAAAGAAAGGAGAAAAAAACAGCTGATTCATTTACTAAGAAATAATGGTACGATATTCGCGCCCTCTCAATGTTTTTGAAGCGTACTTGTGCCCGTACACTGGTAACTCATAACAAAGGTACGAAAATAGCCAGCGAAGCACTCAAAGGTCGCGTTGTGACGCTCCGTTTGGGTGACTTGAGCGGAAAGAATGAAGTATTCAGCAAATTCAAGCTACAAGTTGATGATGTCCAAGGACGTCACCGCCTTACCAACTTTCATGGCATGGAAATAACTCGTGACAATCTTTGTTTGCTTATCGTAAGATGGCGCTTCACGATCGAAGCTCATGTGGACGTGAAGACTACGGATGGTTTACTCCTGCGTTTCTTCACAATATCGTTCACACCTAAACCGAACCGACCAAAATCTCGTCAGTGTTATGACCAAGCCACGAGGATTAAGCGCATTCGAACTCGTTTGATCGATGTATTTCGTCAAGAGGTTTCGTCTTGTGACATGAAACAAGTTATTAATAAACTTATTTTGGATTCGATAGCCCAAGACGCTAGGAAGGCTGAATTCATCATCTACTTCGAAGCTGACACCATCATACGGAAGGTGGGAGTATTAAAGAAGCCTAGACTTGATATTGGAAAATTGATGGAGCTTTATGGCGAGACTAAGGACGAAACTCTGGGTGAAGCTATTGATCGCCCGGCAGATTTTGCTACGCCTCAAGGTGAGGCAGTATAGAAAAATACCCTCATGATCGTACAAACAAATAGCGTTTCCTCATTTTTCAATTTTCTAGCGGTACTTTTAGCTTGGTTGTATTTCCCACGCTCTTGTTAACAATCAATTTCCAGATTGCTTTTCTCTTATTTTGCTGTAAATCAATTTATCGCATTATACACATCATAACGTGAAGTCTATTTCGTCTGTGAAATTTATTTGCTTTAATCACTATTCAAATATTTTCTTTATCATGATTGCCAACAAGTGCCTAAAACAATCTTGTTGCAAAAAATTATTGAATGGTATTGAGTGTAATACTTGTAAAACATGGGCACATCCGAAGTGTTCACGTATACATCTCGAGCACTAAAAGGTTTATGTTACTCACCGTTGGCTCCAATGGATATGTAGTGAGTGCCAATGGGCAGCTAAAAAGCATTTTCGAAAAGGCGAAAAATGCTCGTTCTCGGCAATACAGCACAGCTTCTTAGGTTAGTGCGGATAGATCTTTCACTGATGTTGTACGTGAGCGTATCACTGCTAGCCCAGCGGTAAAATCAACGAACTCCAAAGAAATTACGGTGAGTAAGAATCCCAAGCCTACAAAGTCACGCAAAAGGACTAAAAAGCTTAAGGCACCAGATCAAGCGGCCAAGCCAAATGTCACATCACAGGCCCCGTCTTCTAAGCCTTCGAAGCCACGTAAAATTAGGAACAAGGCACAGACCGGTCATGAATAGGTGGACACTAGAAAATTGCACTCTCAGTCAAATTCACTTGCTACTGTCGTGTCGAGTGTCGCTGAGTTATCCAAGGATCTGGATCAGCTTAAATCAGCTCGTCAGGGAATACGAGATAAATATCGTAACATCCTGGTGCTTAATCGGGATGAACCCTATATACGCGAAGCCAGCAATCTTGCAACTGAATGTAACGTCTGTGACGTGAGTAACGCGTATTCCACCCGATTCTTAGTTCGACAAATTCAAAACCACAATTCGGATGTTATACGGTACTGTAATTGGCAACAATTACAACAACAATAATTATACAAACCTCAACTCTATAGGAACGTACAGCAAACAGTGGAGCCGAAATAATTCAGAATCAATTATATCAAATGCAAACAAGTTCAATGACGACCTGATATATAAATAGAATGAAAGGAATTACCAAAATTGCCGTCCAAAATGTCTATCAAAGACAAAACACCCAAAAGTGGTGTCAAAATACAAGCCAATTTCATGTGCTCAAAATGGCAACCAAATTCACAACAATGATAGACAATGGCTGAAACGAACAGTTGAAACAAATAATTAACCAAAGGTGTGTAAAGAAAAGATTTACAATAGCAAGTTTTTAATAACACAAGAAATGTTTTCCATCAAATACAGCATAAATATGAAATACCGGAAAATATAATCAACAAAATTTAGATTCTGGAAAATGTTTCAAAATATAAGGTAAAGACGAAGGAAAAAGAAGAATTTCATAAAGTTGCATCTTAAACTAAATACGGATGATATACCTTTAATTTTAATAAACCAGTTTAATCTTTCTAATAAATCTGGTATTTTCCCCCTCGAATGAAAACATTCTGTCATTGTACCTCGGCCTAAAACAGGGAATTCGCACATCGTCAGTAATTATCGCCCAATTAATCACACACTTTTTCTTTCTAGGCTATTTGATAAGTTGATCAAGAACGCATTGATAGCTTACTTGGGCCCAAACGCTTTCTCTTAATTCCAACATGGCTTTTTAAATCAGAAGTCCTGCATTACCTGTCAGCTGGAATATTTGGACCATATAACGGTCTCCATAGATCATGGATTAGCTGTACGGACAGTTTTCTTAGACATAACCAAAGCATCTAAGAAGGTTCCTCATTCTCTTCTTCTTCGAAAATTACCATCACTTGGTATTTCCGGATCCCTATTTAATTGGTTCTGTTCATATTTTTCTGATCGCACCTTCTCCGTTCCCGTTAATGACGAATCCTTTAAAACACAACCTATACCAAGTGGAGTCATTCAGGGTAGCGCACTAGGTGCCCTCCTTTTTCTTATATATTTTAATGATGTGCAAGATTTCGTAGAAAACTCAAAGATTTTTATCTTTGTGGATGATATTATACCTGTTTTAGCTATTTCAGCCATAGAGATATCACAGGCGATAGACTCTCTAAACGACGATCTTTAAACCCTTTCAAGTTGGGGCTCACAATAGGGTTTAGAATTCACAGCTCTGAGGGAGCAATCCATAATATACGCTGCCCAATACCCACGGGTAGTATTATTCTCAACAATACACCACTCGCACCTTCTAACGAAATTAAAGACTAAGGATTTAGATATTCTTCATCTCTCAATTTCAATGAACAAGTAAGATTTCTCATAGCAAGAGCTAGACAGAATTTTGGTTTGATAAATCAAAGATTCCTCCTTCGTGGGAGTAGACCAAGTCTATAGAAAATGAAAGTATTACCGCTTCTTGACTACTGTAATATAGCCTACTCTCACATCGCTAGGCGTGACTGTATTCTCTTAGAATGCCTTCAACGTAGAATAAGCAAACTCATGTTAGGCTACTCTAATCCTCCATCTTATAAAGTAAGATGCAATCTACTAGACACTGACCCGCAATGGTTACGCAGAATTCGCCTAAATCTTTTTCTTTTCTTCCGAATCATCACAGAGCACCAAGTTAGGCTCAGATCTACCATGCGCTTCCAAGATTGCAATCGTTATGTATGACGTAACCGAATGAGGCTATTACATATTTCCCTTACTCGCACTAAAGTTCGACAAAACTTCTTTTTAATTAGGTATGTGCATCTTTGGAATTCTCTTGCACTCCATTTTCGCATGTCCACATCTACAGGTAAATTCAAAGCACTCGTAGATTCTCTTACTGCTGCATCGCTATGCGAAATTCTCCCAAATTCTCTCAGAAATACATGGTATTATTAAGTGTCAGGTTACTTAGGGTCTATGTATGTTACATCTATTTCTATTCCCTCCTCATATCTGTCTAGGACTGTGCAACCTGCCAGCGTCTTAGTCCACGTGCAGACTCTGACTGTGCGGCACTTTGCCTGGATCAGGCTTGTGCTTTCATACATACATCATACATACATCAAAACCTGGGACTAGTATTATATGTACCTTCACTTATTGTATCTATTTAGGCTTATATTGCCCACTTTTTGTTTAAACATAGTTATCCTTATTGTCTCAATTCTGGTTTCTATCGTAAACAAATGTCTCTGTAAAAAAATTTCGAAACATCTAAACAATTATTTTTCTGATTATCTATTTATAACGCTGCTGTAGTGTCAGGTTACATAGAGTCTATGCATGTCTCGTCATAGGTTGGGGCTTGCATCACATTTGTCTATTTGTCACATTGCTTTCCATGACATTTTCTATACACCATTATGTATATACCTGTCTTTTATTTCATATGAGGCTAATAAATGTCACAGTTTTATCGAAACTTGCAAAACAATAAAATCTACCAAAAAAAGTAAAAAAAACCTGAAAATCATTGTTTTCATTGTACATTCCTCTTTTGTTTAATGATGAACTATTTTTCTTTGATGACCTCTCACCATGATCGTGAAGCGAATATCTTTCCTTATATTCCAGTGTCATCGAATACCGAACCATCACTGAAACTGGCTCGAAATCTATCCCCCCGAGATTTGTTCCATTTGCGATTCACTCTCCTGCAGGTAACGAAAACCCGGCTGGTGAACACATTGTGGTTCGATTCGTCGACAATTTATCAAGAGTATTGGAGTACACAGCGTACACTACTCCCATGCTATTAACCACACCCTCTCTCATCCCCCAGATTTTCTTTAGGTTTTCTTATGCTGATGGATTTATGTTACATTTTTCATCTTCCCAACCAATCTTTCCTTAAAAATACATGAATTGATGCATATATAATATAGTTATCAATTTTTCCACGACAATTTATTACAATTCAATCCACGTTTTCCATAATTGCCTTACATTTATGTTCTCCATGGTTTCCCATCCTTGCAATTCGTAAATTCTGACAAAATTAAAATGAAACCTCACTGTTATTAGACATTAGGATTTTTTTCACTTACTGTATATTCGATCCCATTCTTGAACGGAAAAAATTGTTCAAAAATCCCGCTGACATCGGTCATTTCCACCGTTATATTTTCTTTTGCTGTTCAAAGTTTGATAAACTGATCATGTATTGCATGCCCTGGATGTCCAAGATTATATTATTATTATTATTAAACGCGTAAGTCACTCGACCTTAGTTGTATAAGAAATCTGCTCCGTAAGGTTGGTATGCGCCCAGATACGCCACTGTGTGTTGGCGTGTGGAAGGGTTGCAAAAGTGAGTCTAGCCACTCTGCAAGACCACTTTTAGTTGAATTTCTCTTGCAATCTGAGCGTGACCAGTTGCAAGTTTCATTGTTTTAAATGAAACTAACAAAGGGAAACATGTTGTCGTGCCCGACGACAAGAAGGAATCAGATAGGTCAAAGAATTCACGTTATGATGTAAATTATAACAAAATGCACTGATCTTCAGAAAAGGATGGCACTTTGTTAAGTATGGAAATCACGGAAGGATCTGGGGATGAAAACGATAATCACCGTGTTGTCCCTGAAATTCCACCGCTCGTGATTAGCGGCCTCCAAGGTACGGCAGAACTTCAGGCCGCGCACCGCGAATGCACTCTCTTAAGCAGCACACAAAAAACGTGCTGACTCTTCGGGTATTACGCACGAGTATCAATCTGGTCTCAGTGTGAATATATCGCGAGACATCGTCGCCACAGTGATGCACGGAAACTCATGTAGTATCCGAAATAAGTGGTCTGAGCTCTCCATCTTAGCGCATGAGTTACGACCGCATGTAATAGCACTGTCCGAAACCTGGCTATCTGCAACTGACCATATTATTGACTTAATTTGTAGTAGTTATTCTGTAGTCAGATGTGATAGACCAGGTGAACTAAACGGGGGTGGAGTTGCTATCTTTCTCAGACTAGGTCTTCGAACTTCAGAATCGAGCGTTAGGCTTAGCACGCACAACGTCCAACTTAGCTCATGCATCGTTCAATCTCAAAAGCAATCAAATTTTATGGCATGCGCTTATATGACCCCACAAGCAGGAGCTAAAAACTTGCGAAATTTGCTTGGCAATCTCAGCTTGCTGCATACGCTGAGGTCCCAGGTTCTTATAGTTGGCGATTTTTACCTACCACATATATCTTGGCTGAACCCGTGCTGTTCATCTGATAAGATGTCTGAGCACTCAATCGAATGGACTCATATGCATGCCATGAGTCGAGACGTCAATGAGCTTACAAGATTTCGCAAGGGCTGCTCACCTTCGATCCTGAATCTCGTTATCTCTTCAAGCGAAGAAATGGTTCGCCAGGTAGATTATCTCACTCCACTAGGAGAAAGTGATCAACTTGTGATCAGATTCCAACTAAAACTCAGGTATGAAAAACCTCCTCCTAAACTGAGGAGCAATTTCAATCGCGTAGACTGGGAAGTCGTCTCAGAGGAAGCTAAATGTTCTTGTCTCAATATGTAGGTGATGATATAGTAAAAAAATGGCAGCTTATACACCACTGCCTGTCTACCCTGCAATATAGGTTTGCTTTGTTGGTGTACTTCGAGCAACGCAACAAGCCACAGTAGTGGACACCTGCGATGCGACGAGTAATAAGAATGACAGACCGTTCCTGGAAAACATACAAATCTTCTCAGACACAACGGTCCTGTACAAGGTATAAAATGGTCGGAAATAAGGCAGTGGGAATCGAACGCAGAGCAAAACGTGACTTTGAATCACGGTTGGCACGCAATATAAAGCATTGCCAAAAGCGTTACTATGGTTATGCCCAATCCAGAGGCAAAACGCGCGATTGGTTTGGCAACGTTCAGCACGAAAACGGAACTCAAATAGCTTCAGATTCAGAAATGACTTCGACCTTTCTCAAACATTTTCAGGCTGTGCAGTGGCTTCATCGCCAAATAGATCCGCCTAACATGCTTGTCATTAATAATAATAATAATACTATATTCTTGGTAAACCAAGGCATGCAAAACATGATCAGGTTATCAATGTGTACAAAATAAATAAATTGTAAAATGACCTTTTCGAGCGGAATTTTTAAACATTTTACCCTTTAATAAAGGATGGTAAATTACAAGGGTGAGAAAGTTAATTTTTTTCGCGCAATGTCACACAGTAATAAAGTTTCATCTAGATTGCATCGAAATAATCAAACGAATAGGATGCAATTAATTCTGGAGCAGAGATTGAAAAAAAGAAAATAACATAAAAAGTTATGAAGGAAATTTTTTTGTTCAGTTCAGTTCAGTTTGCACAGGGCAGTATGTGGCTGACAAGCCAATCGAGCGTCCAGAATTTCTTTCGGTGGAAAGCTGCGGCGTCAACCACTGCCAAAGGGTCAATCTTTTTTCTCCGTGTGGAACCTCTGATGGTCGTAGGACTAGGAGATTGTAGTTGGAGGAGCACCGCGATATCATCGATCCACTGCCAAAAGGTAATTTTCTTTCTTCTCTGTTTGCAATCTCTGATGATCGCGGTGCCAGGCGCTGTAGTAGTAGGATAGTAATAGGACAGCAACGCGCAATAATTGATGCTGGAAAAAAGAAAAGGCAGTTTCTCCTCACCAGCACGGTGAGAGGTCAGCTGATGGAGAATCAAGAATAGCAAGATGCTCTAAAATTGCTACAGTGAACAGGGAGCAAAATGGAGGACAACCTGAGCATGGTAATCATGGGATGTAATCAGAGAATAACTAACCACAGTCACGGTCTAAACCCTGCTTGAAAGTTGAGACGGAACTACAGGAGATAAGTTCTTGAGGGAGCTTGTTCCAGAAGTTGACCACCCTGAGGCTGAAAAAGTTTTTCCTAGAATCTAGTCGACATCCTTCTTTAGGAAGCTTGAGTGCGTGTCCGCGAGTGCCCAGCTTAGGACTTAGGGTAAAGATCTCATCTGAATTAAAGCCGCTTAAGCCCTTTAAGATCTTAAAGGTTCCAATCAAATCACCTCTCAAACGACGATGCTTAAGAGAAAATAGACCCAGAGCCCAAAGGAGATCAGCATAACTTTTCCCACGCTGACACTCAATCATGCGTGTTGCTAGTCGCTGGACGCTTTCAAGTCAAATGATATCCTTCTGGTAGTGAGGAAACCACGCCTGGACTCAATATCCCAAATGCGGCCTGACTAACGCCTTGTAAAGTGGCAGGAACACGTCGGGACTTTTGCTGGAAAGCACCGACTTCAACCAAAAGAGCACATTGCGTGCACGTTGCGCTGAAACAGCGCATTGGTCCTCCCATTTGAAGTCAGCTCTAACTAGAACACCCAAGTCCTCAACACGCTGTGTGACATCAACGCTAATAGGAGTACCTGACACCTGGACTGTGATCTTGTCGACCAGAGCAGACAAGAGTTGGCACTTATAGAGGTTCAGTGAGAGGTCCCAAAGTATGGACCAGTCAATGACCCGCTCGAGGTCGTGCAACAGAGTATCTACATTCCTTGAACCAATGAACTTCGCGTCATTCGCAAAAATGAAGCACGGGCACTCCAAGATAGGCGGCAAGTCACCGATAAAAATCAGAAAGAGCAGCGGACCTAGCACAGACCCCTGAGGCACCCCACTTATCAGCTTCGTTTGGATCGACAACGGAGATTCTACTCGTACTCTAAAGGTCCTACCTGTCAGGAATGATTTTATCCAAGCAAGTAAACAACACCGTATGCCTTTTGCTGCCAGCTTAGTTTCTGAAAATCTGTGGCTGACGGAATCGAAAGCCTTGCTAAAATCTAGGTAGAGCGCTTCGACCGGCTTCCCATCATCCAATCCTTTCGTAGCAATATTGAGGAAACTCAAGAGGATAGTCAAACAAGACCTCCCTTTGAGGAATCCATGTTGAGCTACACTAAGTAGAGAATGCTGGCAGAGGTGCTGGCAGATTTTGTTGCGTATAAGTCTTTCTAATACTTTCGAGACGATGCTGGTCAGGCTGACTGGTCTATGGTTACCAAGAATCGACCTGCAACCACCTCTGTGTATTGGTACTACAGTGGCTTCTTTCCACTCACGAGGAACCATTGCCGAGTGCAAACATGAATTGAAGAGCTCACATAGTGGTTCTGCACGCACTGGGGTGAGATTTCTCAACATAATTGAGTGGATGTGATCCGGACCCTCAGCCTTGTTAGCACGAACATGAATAAGAGCTCCATACACCTCCGCCTCATTAAAGGACAAATCATCTAGTGCAGGGACACCAGATGGAAAGTTAAGCAACTCAGGCGGTGTGAGTAAAGAATTATCCCTTCGCTGAACGCTACTGAAAAACTTTGAGAAGGCTGCCGCCTTAGCTAGGTCACTAGTAGCTACTTGTCCATCCTCCAGTTTTAAGTCACCGATGTTTACCCTAGTTTTTCCTTTAGATTGCGCGTAACTGTAAAACCTTTTCGGGTTGGATTTAGCATCCCTGGCTAAGGATAACTCAAACTTCTGTTTGAGCACACGCTGCATTTTGACACAAGCGTTTCGGGCGGTTCTGTAACGGACCCACGAACCAGAGGTGAGCGATAGCCTATATTGCCTCCATAAGCGATCACGTTTACGAATAGAACGACGAACGCTGGGAGACCACCAGGGTGGCCGCTGGTGCTTATTCACGCATTGCAGTGGAGCATGCAGGTCTTGTAGCCCGTTAAGAAATCTGCAAATTCTGTCCCAGTTTTCAGTTACACTAGAATCACTCGAGAACAGAAGGTAAGATTTTGATGACTGTAAAAGTAGGCCCCAGTCAACACGCCTAAAATTACGTCTAGGGCGCGCAAGAGGTATGTGGAAACGCAACAGCGCTGCGAAGCCTAACAATACGTGGTCACTTTTGCCAAGAGGGGGTAGGAACATGACATTCTTGACAGCTTCTAGCTGAGACGACAGCATCAAGTCAAGAGTAGATGGAGTGCATCCATCACGGAATATAGTGGATTTGTTCACGTGCTGATGTAATCCATGATAGTGGATCCAATCGAGAAAAGATGCGGATTGCTCAGTGAGTACCCATGAGGAAGCTGACCAGTCGATATCTGGGAGATTAAAATCACCTAGAATGAATACGCTTGGGGCTGATTGAATCAACCCGTCAAGCATCTCAAGCAGTTGACTAATTTCTCGCAGGGTTGCACAGGGCGTGATGTAAACACAAGCAATCGCCAGAGCTGACTTGTAGCAAGTCGGGACACTAGCAACAACTTGGACATTTTCAATAGCGAGTGATAATCCAGGACCCGTATTTTGTAGACCATATTCAAGGAAAAGTGCCACGCCTCCGTCTCTTCTATCGCCAGGTCTATCGCATCTGATGACAAGATACTGTTCGCTGATGCTAGCTGGCACAACATCAACCGCAGACAGCCAGGTTTCAGACAGCGCTATAACCCTCGGGTGTAGCTCGGCTACACGAAGAGAAAGGTCAGACCACTTATTTCTTATGCTGCACACATTAGCGTACAACACAGTGGCACTGGATATGCGCGCTTCTAAGCTGAGTCGTGCTTTGTCCTCGGTCAAAGCACCCGGGGAAGCTGCACGTTTTTTGGCGTACTGCCTAATTCAGGAGAAGCAATATCGCGTGCATCTCGCACGACGGTAATGGAACGTTGCCTAACTATCAAGCCCTCATTTATAACATGGAAGCTGCCAATAGAATTGCTTGACGGACTTCCTACGCCATTCAAGCTAATAGAACGTTGCCCGACTATTGAGCCCTTATTAATAACATGGGAGCTGTCACTAGAATGGCTTGACTGGCTTCCTTCTTCATTCAAGCTAAGCAGATCGTCGTGCGCACTTATAGCAAGATCATAGTTGATGCACGCACCGGTACGATCGTAGTTGATGCAGTAGCGATTGGCTTCGCATCAGGCTAAAGGGGAGCGGATAAACCTACAGCTTAGTTAATCCCAGTCGGAGCTACAGTGAACTGCCTTCTATCAAAAGGAGGGTTGTCGGGCTTCACTTGGAGTTTTTCTAAAGTGGCGTTAGTTATATGTTCCGCCTTAGACAAAAACACATCGCGATCCGCCTGAAATTTGAATTCGACTAGAATCGGTCGAGGCCGGTTGTCCATCTTCCATCTACCCACGCGATGAACTCGCACCGTGGAAGTAGAAGGCTTCAGACCTACCATCCGGATAAAATCGCCAATACATCTGCGATCAAAATCTCTTCGACTTTTTGATTCCCTAATAAAAGGCTCCGCTCGATCAAAAACTAGAACATTTCGGGTTCTAGATGTTGCTTACGCAGCCCGTTTAATTCCTGGATAATTTTATCCAGCTCAGGTGACCCAGCAACATTTCCATGTTGCCTTCGTTGAGTATGGGCTTCACCTTGCTTGGTACGTTTTTTCAGAGTTTGGGCTACGTTTACGACCTTCAGAGAGGAAGCTTGCTTTGAAGGACTAGGTAACTGGATAGCTACGTCTACATTATCAGGGGATGCCCTTTTTTCCGCCTTTTTCATAGCACGCTTTCTTTATGTCCTGGCTCTATTTACCACCTTAGTAGAGGTAAATTGCTTGGAAGAACATTGCAGCCGGCTAGATTTGTGCGCTATAGCGTTGCCTGCTGTAGTCTCAGAACTTATATTTGCTCTCACCACAGATGCATACGTTTGGGCGGCTGCAAAAACTGACGAGCTTCGCGACGTCACGCTATTTTTTGGCTTTTGGCAAGCGGCGTCCGTGGCAGCCTCGTGACAGCCGGTACAATACCACTGCAACCAGCGGTATTTTGCATAAATCCCGTAGTGAGATTTATGTATGCCTGAGCAGCTAGGGTGAGCCCAACGCTTGCAAGCTGTGCACTCGATGCCCTTAGCCACCATTTTGCCACATTTTCCGTTGAGGCAGGTATTTTTTGAACTCATATCTATCGGTAAAAGGTGAGTAATGATAGTTCAGTAGAAAAATACAAGCTGATTTTATTACTGGCGGGTGTGATTGGTGGGTGTGATTGAAGAAAAGCACATAAAAATCCGAAGTTAAATTGAAAAAATTAGAAAATGGAGGGGATAAGGGGAGATTGTGGTTTAAAATTGCATGAGGTTTGGGCCGGTTGTACGATCCAGGAAAGTCGAAGAATTGTCTAATAAGGCGAACCAGAACTGTTTGCCAGTATGTATTTCAGTTCATGTAGAAGAATCAGTCTTACGCGGAAGAAGCAAGGACCAGTATCGGAGTTGGTTTCGGAGTCGCAGGTACTGGAACACAATTAAAAGTATTCTCTTCACCATCATGGTGAGAGGTTATCATTGTTAAATAGTACATTTATTATAAACGATAAAAAAGATCACAAAAAACAATATTTTTGGCATTTTTAGCGTTTTTTTCTTTTTTTGTTTTTATAATAAATACGTTATGGCAAAGCATGTTTTTTATGCATAAATGAGTTTATTATAAGCAGATTACGGTTGAAGATATGGTAATGTGGCAAAAATGATCATATGACCTACGGTAACGATGAACGGTCTGTTATCCTTACTCCACTTGAGGAGTTATTTTTCACTGATGATGAGGTTAAACTTGCTCTTGCTGGCCCAGACGACATTCACCCTCAAATTATAAAGAACCTGGCGCCAATATCAACAGATCCTGTGAGTCGTATTTTTAACGCTTCCTTGCAACATGGATATATTCCGAGTATTTCAAATTTGGCTTATATGATCGCGATTAATGAAGGTGGCAGTCGATCCTCAGTTTGTAAGTACAGACCTGTAAGTCTTACTAGCATTTTATGTAAAATCCTGCAGAAACTTATTAGGGATAGGATCTGTCGCCATCTAGTTGATTACTCGTTGCTGAACTGTGCTCAGCACGGCTTCCTTAAAGGAAAGTCGTGCCTAACAAACCTTTTCTGTTTTCTCAACGATGTCACCATGAGGCTAGATAAAGGCCAACAAGTTGAAGTTCTTATACTTTGACCTTTGCAAGGCTTTCGATTCGGTAAACCACGGATTGCTTGCAGACAAACTTGGTTAAATGGGTATCGATGGTCTTTTGAAGAAATGGATAATAGGATTCCTAAGCAATAAATTCTTTCGTGTCAGGATAGGAAATATGTATTCGTCGAAAGTGAAAGTTGTTAGTGGAGTCCCACAGCATTTCGTACTGGGACCGCTACTTCTCCTCATTCTCATCGGTGATTTGGCAGCGTCGCTCAAGTGTCCCCGCTGCTGCACAACGCGCTAAGAGAGATTTTTTGCCTTCTATCAGTTTTATCCCGAAGCTCCCCGGAGGTTTTAATACCATTATACAAAGCGGTCGTGAGACCACATCTGGAGTATTGCTTTCCAGTATGGTCATTTATTTGGAAAAAGATATTGCCAAGCTGGAAGGTGTTCAACGTTGAGCTACTCGTATTATTGTTGGGCGAACGGGTAGGTCGTATCAGGAACGATTGCTGAGTCTGGAGTTCTTCTCCCAAAATAGGAGGAGTCTACGTGGGGACCTGATTAAATCCTTCAAAATCATGTCAGGTTTCAGTACTATTCATCCCAGTGAATTGTATGCCCGGACGCCAATTGTTGGTACTCGAGGCCACCCATTGTAACTGGCCAAGCGACATGTCGGGTCAAATGCTCGTAGTTTTTCTTCAGTGAGAGGGTAGTAAATCACTGGAATCGACTTCTTAAAGAAGTTGTTTGTTCTACTTCGTTAGGTGGTTTCAAGAATAGACTTGACTCTGTGTGACCTTCATTATTTCTTGATTTTTATCCGTGAAGGAATAGTTGGTATGATCCTCATGTTTTCTTTAGAACGCACGAATGTTTCTGCTAACCTATTGGTAAGGGGAGTTTTTCTGTTGCATCCAAGATTTCTCTTACACTAGAAGATATTTGTGAAAATATTGTTTGAAGTAGTGGATGCTTTTCCGTGGCATACCACCGAAAGAAATCTGTACGCTCGATTGGCTCGTTAGCCATATAAATTACTGGGCAAACTGAACTGAACTGAACTTAACTAAGTGCTGTAGCACCATTGATTGTAATCCATATTTTGACTCTACTTTCTGTATTCTCCTAGATGTACAATACTCACATTTTTGTGAGTATTTGTCAAAATAAACTGCTGTCCAACGTTTTTTCATTTGACTAGACATGCAACTTGCAATAACTCTCTCACCTATCGGTGATGAAATCACTCTTATCTTCCATTCACAGTTGCACATGCCTGTGTTCCCTACAAATCAATCATGATTGTGGCGGGTGTTTACGAGCACACATCCAAAATAATCTGGGCACTCGTTTAAACTTGGTCGATTATCGCTCTCATTCATCTTTCGTTCAGATTGTTGTTATGCCTTTACGTATTTGTCCGGATCCGTAAGGTGCTATGGTCACCAGAGTGCTACGCCTCAATTCTCTACTGGAAACAGAGTCCCCACCTGCCTGCACAAATACTATGTATGATTTGGTATTGCGAAGTGTGAATTGATCAACAAAATCACACACTACTTTGCACATGTAGTCACAACCAAACAACGCTGGAAAATTACCTGCAGTTCCAAAATACAGTCACAAGAACCCGCGATTCCTGATCATTGTATGTACAAATGTGCTCCAAAGTGTATCTCCATGCTTTCAAGCACGCAGGACAAATGATCTGTAAGAATAGCCAGCTACCTGTGAAAAACGTGAACACGATGTAGACCCGGTTTCTTTAGAACCTCTCTTTAGACGCCCAAACTACCCTCAGGCAGATGCTCCACGTCTACTTTATATCACCCTTGACTACCCGGAAAAGGTTGAAGAGGTCTTGCTCTCGGCCCACCTTCTTCAAAATACACATCTGCCTGTTCGTATTTTTCCAAAGTTCCTTGGCCTCAAAGGCAGATGGAAAACAAGAAGGCTACTATTGGAAATCGGCAAGGAAAACTTTACACGACTGATGTCAAAGGCGCTACATACAAGAACACAGCAAAGTTCACAGAACTTCGACGACTGCCCTGAAACGCCTTCCCACGTGCCCCAGCTACAATGGCAATGCCCCCGTATTATGAAAATTAACTTTTATTCAAGAGGTATGATTAATACTGCTTTGCGCTTGTTGTATGATAGCAAACGCTTTGCACCTACAAAAGTCCGTCTTCGCTCCGCAGTTGATAGACCAATAACTCGTCCGCAACCGTCAGTTACACCCAGCACAAATCAGTCTGCTGACGAAATTCACACGACCACTTCAAAAAGCTCTCGCAGTCGGTTTCAGTTAGATTGGCAAAATAACTGCACACCGCTTCACCACACTGCATACTCTGCAATCGCGCAGCCTTTCATGCTGTTACACAAATGTTGCTGGTTTTCTGAACAAACATCCTGAACTCCGTTACCGCCATTTCCTGTACTCATGGGACCTGATAGATGTTACTGAGACGTGGTTATCAAGCACTGTTATTGATGCGGAACCTTCGATTCCAAATAGGTCATTGCGTCTATGTGACCGTACAACAAGAGGAGGTGGAGTGCTGTTCTATCGTCGCGAATAGCTTGCCGCGAACCATTATCTCACCTTGCGTTGGTTGACTCTGATGTTCTTTGGTGCCGAATCTCACTCAAGCAAGACAGTCTTCTCCTGATTTCAGTTGCTTATAGATCTCTCAGTAAAACCCCACTGTTCGAATCCTCAATTCTGTCATAACTACGACATGGTTCAAGTAAAACATTCTCCCCCATACCGATAATAGGAGAATTTAACTGTCCCAGCCTCCATGTTGAACATTACATTCGCCCATTTTTCACCTCGTTGTCCGAAATTTTGGCAACCTATCCATTAAACAATCATGTTTTCGAAAATACTCTGTTTCGGGGCACAAATACACCATAGCTTCTGGATCTCATCATCACCAACGATGGTCGATAAACTTCCCATAAACCCTCCCTGGGCCACTGTAATCTTGTTGTTTTGACATTCACCTTTCTCACATTCATGGATTACTTCAACGAAAGTCTTCCTAAGAGCCGCTGGATTACTTAGCTAAGCGTGTTCCACCAACTAGTCGTATTCAATTCTTGGGATTTCTTAATGTTTGACCGATCGATTTGACAGAGACCACGTTTCCAACTCAGTGGCACGCGCTGCTACGTCTTGCGAGTCACGAAAAGCCCCTTCGTCGGAATAACTCCAGATCATTTCTTCGTAGCCGAACACGCAAAACCATAGCACATCGAAACTTGGCGTGGGGTGGTAATGGACAGGACGAAATCGAGTTGACTGAATAATTTATAAGTCATTGCTTATTCGTTGCACATATCTGACCCGCCAACGAACAAGTAAGTTTTCTCATAGCAAAATCTAGACAGAATTTAGGTTTGTTAAATAAAAAATTCCTCCTTCGTGAAAGTAGACTTAGTCTATATAAAATGAAAGAATTACAACTTCTTGACTACTGTAATATAGCCTACTCTCGCATCGCTAGGCGTGACTGTATTCTCTTAGAATGCCTTCAACGTAGAATTAACAAACTCATGTTAGGCTACTATAATCCTTCATCTTATAAAGTAAGATGCCATCTACTAGACATTGACCCGCTTTGGTTACGCAGAATTCGCCTTATTCTTTTTCTTTCCTTCCGAATGATCACAGAGCACCAAGTTACGCTTAGATCTACCATGCGCTTCCAAGATTGCAATCGTTCTGTACGACGTAGTCGAATGAGGCTATTACATATTCCCCTTACTCGCACTAAAGTTCGAAAAAAACTTCTCTTCAATTATGTATGCGCATCTTTGGAATTCTCTTCCAATCCATTTTCGCATGTGCACATCTACATGTGAATTTAAAACACTCGTAGATTCTCTTACTGCTCCATCGCTATGCGAAATTTTCAAAATGAACACTTCAATAGACAATATATTTTGTCACGGTATTCCTGGTTATTTAACCAATTGTAAGTATTTTTACATTAGCACACGTATAGAACTGTTCACAATGTCCGAAATACATGGTATTATTAAGTGTCAGGTTACTTAGTGTCTATGTATGGTACATCTATTTCTATTCCCCTGCTCTACATTCTTATTTTTTCAAATGATGAACTATTCTTCTTTGATGACCACTCACCATGATGGTGAAGAGAATATCTTTCATTATATTCCAGTGTTTTGAATACCGAACCATCACTGAAAAAGGCTCGGAATCTATCCGATCGAGATCTGTTCCATTTGCTATTCACTCTCCCGCAAATAACGATAACCCGGCTGGTGAACACATTTTGGTTCGATTCGTTGACAATTCGTCAAGAGTATTTGAGCACACGGCGTACCCTACTCATATGCTATTAACCACACTCTCTCTCATCCCCCAGTATTTTTTAGATTCTCTTCAGCTGATGGATTTATATTCGCTTTTCCATCTTCTCAACCAATGTTCTCGTAGAAATATGAATTGATGCATATATAATTTATTTGTCAATTTTTTTTATGTCAATTTATTACAATTCACTCCACTTTTCCCATAATTACTTTCCATTTCTGTTCTCCATGTTTTCTCATCCTTGCAATCCGTGAATCCTAACAAAATTTAAATGAAACCTTATTGATATTAGAAAATAGAATTTTTTTCTCAATAACTGTATATTCGTTCCCATTATTGTACGGAAAAAAATGTTTAAAAATCCCGCTCACTCCGTTCGTTTGCACCGTTATATTTTCTTTTGCTGTTCCCATTTTGATAAACTGATCATGTATTACATGCCTTGGATGTCCAAGAATATATTATTATTATTATTATTATTATTATTATTATTATTATTATTATTATTATTATTATTATTATTATTGACTTCGAAGCACAGTTCTGGGCCATTCATTCATGATTCTTGAAGAATTCTTTTTCTTCTTCTTCTTCTAAATAGACGGCGGGAGGACTGCAGTCCGTGAAAGCCGCATCACCTCCCGCGTCTCTGCTATCTCAGCGTAGATTCCTCACGAAGGCGAATCGCGCAGGATAGCAAAAATTCACCGTCCAATATGCGTTCAAACTGCTCTTCGGTGACTGCCCCGATTTCATTAGCGGAGAGTGCATTTTAAATATTGACCATTCAGGTCGAAAAAGTAAACGATCGCTTCAGGTCTTCCGTTAGACGCTTTTGCAACTTCAGCGAATGACATCTAGTTCTGGAGTCCGTGGATGCCGAAAAGAATTGTTGAAGTTCTGTTCCGTAATATCCAAGCAGGATTCTTCGCGTGACCAGCAAATCATATCGCATTTTTCGATATTTCAGTAAGAAAAGTTTGAGTTCCCGCAGTCGGTCGTCATAGGGAATACGAAACATACCCCAATCGCACTTAGTAGCCCTCCTTTGGACTTTCTCCAGTCGATCATTCTCCCCTTCGGTTAACGGATAGTTCACGGGAAGCCCAAATTCTAATATAAGTCTAACGTGGGAGCTATTCAGAACTGGAAAAACTTTGGGGTTTATCTCTAAGATGGATCGTCTCAATGCCCACCACATGCACCTGGCAAAACCGACCTTTCTGGCAGTATCCTCTGCAGTTTTGAAGAATGAAATTACCATCACCCCCAAATCTTGCTCTACATCAACTATCCTGAGAACATAGCCCTCTGAATGATATTCATGTCGCATGTTGTTGCTCCCAATGTGCATGATAGCAAACTTCTTTCCATTAATTTGATTGTTGGAAGAGCTAAAAAGTTGTTAGAGACGTAAAAATGAATAAAAGTCTGGTGTGTGGTTTAAAACGCAGAAAGACGAGATACCTTTTTTTCAAATTTTTTTATTTTATTAAGTTTAATATGTTTCGTCTTGCAATGAGTTGATGCAGGTACAAGACATCTTGAGAAATGTTCATGAAATATGGAAGATATAGGATGAAAATCTGGAGATATATAGAAGTCAGTCCAACCAGAGTTTCTGAAAAGATTCGAAAACTCTATCCGATCAATATAAAGACAATCATTATCTGTGCTGATGGATGTCCATGTTTTTTAAGGATTAAGTTGGCGCATAACCATTTTATGTTCACAACAAAGAAGGGGCGTTATGACTTGCACATTACTAGGATTAGAACCCAATGTTAAAATAAGGTCCAGAAGGCTTGTTTGTCTTGTAGCTTTATCTTCTGCTCAAGTGTAACCTAGTAAGCTGATTGCTTTGGAAAAAGAGGAGACAAGTTATTAAACTTTGAATTTTATCTCTACTCAGCGCAAACGGATTCAACTCAACATCCTAGGAAGCTGCAAACCTTTTGTCTGAACACTTCGCCCCAATTTTAAACACTATTTATCCTACAAACTCCCATTTTTCTTCTCCCTCACATGAAGTACAGGAAATGCCAGAAATATTGTTTCCCCTGATACGGTCCACAAGACGATTTCATGACTACAGCAATACTCTGCACCAGGAGTCGACGGCATCCAACCTATAATCCCGAAAGTAGCCGCATTGCATTTATATCATCTACTTTCCACGTATTTTCAACGTTGTATGGACTCCACCACCGTTCCTTAAGTTTGGAAAGAAGGTGTTATCACGCAGTATCCGGTCGGAACCCGCATATTATCGCCACATTGTGCTTTTCTGTCATTTTTAAAATCAGAAAAAGCATAATCAATGACCACCTTGTCTCATATCTTTAAACAAATGGACTCTTATTTACACAACAACAAGGCTTTCGCGCCGACCGCAATAAGCCGCAGCAGCAACCAATCGCAACATTAGTCAAATTTGCGGCGGTTTCGTCAGGTTTGAGCGGTTTCTCATTCCCAACCTGCTGAATGTATACAACCGTTCACACATTTAGTACGCTGTACAGCCTTGGCAGCCTTGGCTATGCGAAGATGTGTCCCTTCTCGAAAAACTCCAGCGGCAAGTGACAAAGCTTATCCGAGGTATGTACAACATGTCTTACGAGGATAGGTTACACAGTTTAGGTATATTCTCCGTTACCTACTGTCTTGACCGCTGTGACATGTTACTTATCCACCGGATCTTGACTGACCCTCCCATCCAGGTGAGAACAAACTTCCGAAGACAATAATGAATTGCATATCGTATGACTACCGAAGACGTCATACATCATTGTATACTTGCGATGATATTTTCGATTCAACCGTTCTATCATCATGAAACCCGAAGTAATACGAGTTCGTAATTGTCGCCTAAAGATTTATACGATGAATTCTCCACAAGTGTTGTCCCGAAGGGTGGATTTGTGCTCACTATTCGAAAGCTCGTGTTAAGCACACATGACTAATACATTCACAATATTTTCCATGGTATATGTAAGTCAATATTATTTTCAGCGCAATAAAAATTGTTTCCACTAACTCCAAATTTATTATCTTTAGCCACAAACACCTTCTGGGCAATGAGTGCAGGGGATTTAAGCAACATTATACTTTGAATTTAATCGAACTGAATATTGGTCTACGACGACTTGATTAAATTCAATTTTCCTGCGTCCTGCTTTCTGTCAACGGAGTGCATTATACGAGTTTACAAACATTTATACAAGAATTTCTAATTCTGGTGCATCAGAGAAATCAATGTTTATTGGAAATCTTGTTTCTCACCTCGAATCTATTTGATAAGTTTGTTTTGCAGTCGTGTAAATTGTGCCTAAGAATCAGCTGTGTTAGTATCCTTGTGAGACGCCTGTGCTATTAGCCTTTATTTCAAACATTTTCAGTTCTGCTTCGTAGTAAAAATTAATAACGTTGAGACGTTTTCTTCAAAACAAACATTAAACGTTCATCCAATATGGATTTCGAGTACTGTAAGGGTTAGCGCCCATGACTGACCGGATCAGAGTAATCCAGTTGTGCGTAAATAGTGATTTGTAACTCGGCACACAGAGCACGGTAGTTCACCCTTCTGGCGCATTTCGTTTCGTCACTGTTTTGCCTAGCGCAACAAACTTACTCCATTTCTATGACAACGTGATCGCTTCGTCCAGCTGTGGAATTTGATGTAAGCATTAAGTCCAAGGTAGACGGAGGTCTGATCTCCTCTTACGAGTAAATCCAAAAACGTGTTTATAAAGGGGTGTTATCAAATACTGCTCGATGTTCATATTTAAAGATATCTGATAAGGGATCATCCCGGCTTAAGTGCTGGGTTAAGTTCAAATCCTCATTATCAATAATTCAGTATTGCTACGCAATGTTACATAGCGCAAAGCAATAATTCGTTTATTGTTCAGGACGAGAGTTGCTGTTGGAGAACAATAGAGCACTCCAATAATACATTGACCTCCTGAAATGAGAGTCAGAGAGCACCAAAATGTATATGTTTTATCAGGGGTCTGGTCGTTCACAGCTCTACAGATGAACGATTGCTTTAATTAGAGTGCTGCTCCTCCGCCATCACCTAAACGGTCACGCCGGATTGGAGACATGCTGGGCAAAGAGAGTTCATTATCAGACAATTAGGCATGGAACCACGTTTCTGTTGTTGCAACTATGTAAGGCGATGTTTCATTACAAATCTCGGACAATTCGGTTAATTTGTTGGAAACGCTGTTTGTGTTTGTACAGATGCAATTAATTGTATATGTCGTGAGTAATGACGGAGTCTAAACTGACGTTATTGGTCCAGCTGTTATGAAGTCGGAGTTAACAACTAGTGTACGATCATGTAGTATGTGATAAGGCGTTGAACAGTGTGATTCCGTATCACTTTGAACAGTCCGTTCCTGAGATGCTAAACCATGTGAGCTGCTCATTGATCGGTGACCGCTTGAATTCACAAATAGGATTCGGTGTAAATTGCTCAAACCGACAAGATTTGAGCCGGACGTACGAGGTCTTTGATGTTTTCATTTCTTCCATTTGGATAAAAACGCTGCTATTCGCTTTCTCCAAACAGGGGAGTGTTTGACTTATGAAATTAGTTTTGAGTGTGCTGTTGATTCTTATTGAGAATCAAGAAATTCTCGAATATGGAGTTACGCGCAAAATCCCAAGTATTTCAGAACCAACGAGGATTTGTCAACAAAAGCGGTACTATATTGAGGCAATCAAAATAACTGAAAAACATACCTCAATTATTGGGTTAACCGGGTTAGATCCGGGTCAATATCAAAACAATATCGTGTACGTACCAAGTTACGTACACGAGTCAAAATCAAATCAGGTTCAAATGCACGACCGTCCCACGCAATCGAGATTACGACAAATTGTGCGCAGTAAATCAAGGTCAAAATAAGCAAAAGGGTCCGTAAAGCAATATGATAATGACAGGTCAGAAAAACAGTGTAGAAGGCGACATTGACGGAACAGAAAGGAGCAACATGGGGGACGTCTGACAGCATTGGGTTACGTGCGTTTTCTTTTTTTTATTACGACCTCACGAGTTCGGCCTTCTTTTTTGGCAAACTAATAGCCTTACTCTTCCAGTGGTGGCTTCAAAATCGTTGTATCGGTGTGATGGTGTACAACATTGATAAATTGCGTACTCGAAGTTTTACCAATATTTCCTCCAAACGTCGAATGCTGAACTCAAAACTGGTCATTCTATTTTCTGCTTCGACTTCAGCAGTACTGGCACCGTGCAAGGATTTAGCTCTGCAACGAACAAAGACAGCAGTTACCTGGAATATTTTATAATTCTTTAATGCAATCGAATCCGGGGCTAGAGTACTTTCACATTTACCGACCAGTAATAGTGTGAATAGGTTGGGGATGTGAGCATCACAATACATTGGTCTTTCATATGCGCCTCAAGCGCTCTGCCAGAAATCGCTTGGTGCTTGTGCATTTGAACATCGATGTTCTTTGTATGACCCTATATAACAGTGGCATACAAGATTAACTTTGTTGACCGCTTTTCCACTGTTTCAAGGATCACTGAAACTTATCTCACTCTCTCAACCTGATGATGACAAACAGCCATAAACCGGTAGTGGTGTGTGAGGTATGGGTGTGTGAGCTCGACAATACATTGGTCTTTTATGTGCGCCTCGAGCGCTTGGCCAGAAATCACTTTAAGATTCTGTATTTCAACATCACGCTTCATTGAAAGGCCTTATACAACAGTGGCATAAAAGTTGAACTTTGTTTACTGCTTTTCTACTGCTTCAACGCTCACTGAACCTGATCTTACTGTCTCCACCTGATGACGACAAAAATCAAGAAACTGATAATGGTATGTTTTGACTAGGGATGTGAGCACCACAATACATTAAGTCTATTTCATTCAAATAGAATAGTTGGGGTCGGGGTGATTTGCAGATTTTCGGTTTGAATACAAGATCATTTGTTTGATAGAGCATTCAGTATTATAGTTCATGGTGTATTATCCAGCCCAGGTGTTACTAGTTGCGTTCCTCAAGTGGCCATCACTCTTTCTGGTTTACGCGAAAGATATACTTGAAATCGTGAGCAGTTAAGTCATTTTATTTTCTTATGACATCAAATTTCGGAATAGCGTGCGCAGCACAGAAGATTGCCAAATTCTACAAAAATATATCAGTGCACTTTATAACTGGTTCTTACGCAACTATCAGACATGAGTCGTATGACGGACGTAGGACGGACGTACGTATGCGCATTTCTTTATACAGCAAACCATCACTGACACGTTATCAATTTGATCCACCTGTGTGCTGAGAAAAAATTTGGAGATGATCGACTCATTCGAAAGTGATCCTTTATTCTTAACCCTTTACGCCCTGAATTGATTTCTCAATGAAAATAAAATTTTAAAAGTTTATAATCGAGCTTATGGTGTAGTAAATAGTTATGATACGCATTTTTCAATATATATATATATATATATCATATATATGTATATGTATGAGTACAAGCCAATGATCTTCATCAGAGATTAGAATATAACAAATTACAAAATCAGAAAATTTACAATTTAGGAATACGGATTATATGAAAACATGATAGATGTCTCTGAAACTGTGAACCTGAAACGTTGTGTATGTGCCTCTTGGATTTTATGACGAAGTCTGAATCCTCATAGTCGTCAGAAAAATATTAGTCATAAACTACGATAATCCTCGAGTGCCTAGAGTTGTGTTTGTCGTGCGAAAAAGAACAAATAAGCATCGGCAGCATGAGTATTCGGACGCTAAATCTCGGAAGCATCAACCGTACAATTACATTAGTCAATGTATGTGAGCGCATGCTCTCTGTGACACCTGTTGTAAAAGACCCTTCTTTATCAACTCCTTACTTGAATTAATCCTCTGAGTTCCTGGAGGAATATAGGGCCTCGGCAACTTGTCTCCAGTTTGATCCGTCCATAGCAGCCAGTTTGATGTCGTTCCAGTTGAGTCCACACTTGCGGATTGCCTCTTTACACGAGCGCTCCCAAGATATTCTTGGACTTCCGACCCGTCTCTTCCGGATTAGGTTCCATACCAGAGCATGACGCGTGGTGTCATTATAAGGTTTCCGCAAGGTGTGCCCAACCCATCTCCACTTTCTTCTACTGATCTGCTGGGCGATCGGATCCTCAGCAGCAATCTGCCACAGGTCTTGATTCCTTATCTTTTCTGGCCATTTTAGCCTAATAATTCAACGAAGGCAATTATTGTGGAATGATTGCAAGCGGCTAGAAGACTCGCTGTCACTCTCCAGGTTTCCGATCCACGTTGCTTCTGAATATACGGAGTTTCGTGCGTGTCGATAGAACCTTCGACTCCCATATGGGTTTCAAAGCTATGAACGCGTATCTTGCTCTGCCGATTCTGGCGACTATGTCTTCGTCCGTGCCACCACTTATTGAAACAAGGCTGCCGAGGTATACGAATTGCGTGACGTCTTTAACTGCTTTACCATTGATGGTGATTATTGGGTGTTCATCAGTTCGAACACGGAGGACTTTTGTTTTTTTCGGTATTCACGCGTAGTCCTGCATATGAAGCAAAGTGTGCTAGTCTATCGGTATTTCTCTGAAGACGTTGAGGGTCACGTGATATCAAGCAGACATCATCAGTGTATTCCACGTCCTCCATATAGTAGAATTCCTTCCAATCGATACCGTTCTTCTCACCCTTTACTATCTGTTTCATGATCTAGTCTATTACCAGCAGAAAAAATCATTGAAAACAACAGGCATCCCTGGCAGACGCCAGTCTCAACTGCAAATGGGTCGATTAGTCTTCCGTTGTGAATTACCTGACAGCAAGCACATTCATACAGCTGCTCTATGAGGTCCATGCACAGCGGTGGAACCCCATAGTAAGCAAAAGCTTCCATATAAATTCGCGATCCACACTGTCGAAGGATTTCTCAAAATCTATGAAGTTGAGGCGAAGAGGCGATTGCCATTCAATGCTTTGTTCAATTATTTTGCTGAGGGTCGCAATTTGGTCGATACCAGACTTTTGTTTTCTGAAGCCCGATTGCTCTGGTCGTAACACTTGATCGATAGCGTCGCGCAAACGCAGAAGGATGATGCGTGTAAGTACTTGACTAGGGACTGAGAGCAGCATGATACATCGCCAGTTATCGCATAGCCTCAAATCCTCTTTCTTTGGAAGTTTGACCAAATGACCTGTCTGCCAATCATTTGGGACCCGTTTTTCTGACCAGAGGAAGTAACATATCGGCCGAAGTGTCCAAATCAGCCTTCAGAGCTTCTGGTGGAATCCCATCTGAACCTGATGCTTTGCCATTCTTCAACGTTTTTAGGGCAAAAAGGATCTCATTTCGACCAGGGAAATCGGTGTTTAAGTCTATCAAATTAGCTGCAGGTTGGATTTCAGTGACTGAAGTAGGTGCTGGTCGATTTAGAAATACCTTGAAGTGCTCCATCCATCGCTTTCTTTGCACCGATTACTGATTAATAAGGTTACCTTCACCGTCCTTTACTATTTTTCCGTAAGGTATGTTTCTTCCTGATAGGGTTCTGGTAATGTTGTAGACGGTGTTGAGGTCTCTCTTTTCTGCTGCATTTTCCGCCTCCGTCGCCAGCATTTTATATAACCGCCCCTTGTCACTTCTGGCACTTCGTTTCACGTCTTTATTTAGGGAGCCGTGTTGTTCGATCAGTTGGTTTTTCTGCTTGGCGTCCTCACATCGGAGGATCTGTTGTTTCAGCTGCCTTCTCGGGTTGATGAGTGTCCAAGTCTCACTCCAGATTCACTTCTTTCTTTCTTCACACGTCTGCCAATTACGTGCTTACAAGTGTCATGCCAACAGTATTTCAGAGCGGTCCAGTGTACATTTATTGGGAGTTTAGGGGTTAGGTTTTTGAGCGATTTGAAACTGTTTTTCAGTGAGATTGAGAAAATCCCTTTTGTACGCTCTTTCCTTAGTTTCTGCGTGTGATACTTTACACTAGGCTGACTGCCGGTTTTGTAGAAAGCGCTCAACTTGATTCTAATTTTTGCCATTAGGAGGTAGTGGTCTAAAGCAACATCCGCACCTCGCATTGCGCGTGTATCTAGGAGTCTATGTCTCCATTTTCGTGAAATCAATAGGTGATCGATTTGATTGGCAGTAACACCATCAGGTGATGTCCAGGTGGCCTTGTGGATGTTCCGGTGTTGAAAGATGCTGCCTCAGATGACCAGATCGTTGAGAGCGCAAAAATCTGCAGAACGTTCACCGTTCTCTTTCATTTCACCTAGGGCATGTGCATCCATCACAGATTCTCTCCCTGTGTTGTCTGGACCCAATTTCGCGTTCATGTCACTCATCAAAATCATTATATCTCGTCTAGTGTCTTGTCTAGGACAGACTTTAAGCATTCCGCATTCTCGATTGGATATACGTCGTAATTTTTTCTCCGTAAGAATTTGTTTCACTTGGAACTATTTGCCTGAAGGAATCACACGATCAGAATCTGTTGAGGTTTTCGCTTCCAAACTCGATGAGTTTATGACGAACCATGCGGTATGCGAATGTCCCTATTGATTTTTGAGATATTTTATATTCTTTATATATTTTTATATGTTCCATATACCTTGTCATCCTGGGGTTATTGTTAAGCTTAATGCTTTTTCTACCATACAATTTTCTGAGTTCTGAGTTCTGAGACTGCAGACGCACGTAAAATTATTTTTTCGACTCAAGGCTAGCATTGTTTGTGAGCGCATAACATTGAATTACCGTCAAATTTCTCCCCCTGGATTTAAATCTGGCTGCGATTATCCGTGAGTGAACGGGTTCCCATACAAAGAGAGCGCCTGCAGCTTTTTTGAATAGCATAATGGCGACGCCTTCTGAATGACTATGGTTCTCATCTTCATAACCAGAGTAAATAATCCGTTCCCCAGATGTCAAAACCAGCATATCAGATCCATTCCATCTACTTTTACATATTCCCAGCAGTTGTTTACCATACCTTTGCATTTCTTCCGCGACCTGTGCAGCCTTTTCGGTCTCATACATCGTACGGATGTTCCATGTGGCAATCTTTGTTGTTGCTTTCATCGACAGAAGATTCATCTGCTGACTGGATTCCGGTGGGCTTTAACCAGTCTGCTTCATTTTTACCTCAGATGAGGTTACTTCTTGAATAAAGCATGGAGATGTTACTTTGTTATGGCATGTTGCTTTGGTTTCAGTAGCAGTTTGAGGTTTTTACAGAGTGGGGTTGTTGACCCCGCGTCTAACCCTCCTCCTTTTGCAGACGGGCTTGGGACCGTCCTCGGCGGAGTATTGTGATTGTGTAATTCGAAGGAAGCGGATGTTCGGAATCAGGGTTTCCATCCCCTAGATAGACTGCCCTCTCAGGCTGTCAAGCTCCATCTACCGGAAGTAAACTGTCTTTGAGGCGCCAGTCGCCCGCCTTCGCCCCTGCTTCTGTCAGTAGAAGCAGTTCCGCCACGAGTAGGCCAGGAGTTGGGCTTCGGCTGTCAGAGGCTATTTGAGACGCACTCCGTATAAGAGCATTTTGTTAGTAACGGATCTTATCACCACCACGCCCGGCTGTGACAACCTTGGAAACCATCAACTCCTTACTATAGACGTAATAAACGTGCTAATGATAAATTATGCTGTTATTGGGTGAATTTAAAGCCATATTTTTGATGCACACCACGATTCCAGTCCAAAATATCTGGTGACGTTCGGAATAAATCGAACATACGGTAATGTTTTGCCAGATTTAGCACCGTGTACGCAGTTCAGTCTTTGTGTAACAATCTCATTTATTTCGAACAATTTCCCTTTGAAACATCCTAGGTCTAATCATTTGCATGTGTGATTTTCTCACTGTAAGGCTCAATAATATAAGATGCGTTTTGCTTACCAGATCAAACGAATTCGCGGTGTGTGACACTAAGAATTCAGTGGTTTTTGCAAACTTGGTGTTTCATCAAACTAGATTTCGACGCGCCAAATCGAATGAAAAGTCAACGATCGAAGATACCCTAACGTGGTTGACTCATTCTACATTGATATTCCGCAAGTTTTGCCTGAAAAGTTTGCGTTTGAAGGGATCCTCGATTATCAATTGTTTACCAACATGATGCATAAATAATTGTTTCACGAAATACCCAATTAATTCCTATACGGATCGAGCTGTCGTGAAACGATGTTAGGTTACCCAACTTGAAATAAAAGTTTGAAATATTGTTTTAATGTGTTGAAGATCATTCGCTTTTCTAGACAAATATATTTTACGCGGTGATATGCACGTTGCAGCAAAGCCATGACATTTTCATCCTTGGGGAACATTCTTGAACAGCGTACTCCATGACTGGCCTGATATTGGTGGTATTTATACGTTGGAGTACCTGCTGTGTGAAACTTCTGAAAATCTTGCTGATCAATGCTTATGTTCGCCAGGACGTTGAGCCTAACAAAGAACACTGCCGCGAAGACTTCGAATTAGTGCTAATCCACACTATCTATCATACCGCTTAAGGTTACTGGGATGCCAGAGATTATGTGAACTCTAATGATTTACATATGCGTAAACTTCATCATTTTTGAATGTTGATTGTTGGGTACTTTCGTAAGGACCAGTTATGAAGTGCACTGATATATTTCTGTCGAATTTGGCAATCTTCTCTGGTACGCACGCTATTTCAAACTTTGATGTCATACGAGAATAAATTGACTTCACTGTTCAAGATTTCAAGTATATCTTTCGTGTAAACCAAAAAGTGTAATGGCCCTTGAAAAACGCGACTGGTAACACCTGAGCTAAATGATACACTATGAAATCTAACACGATTTTCTCGATCGAAAATAACGGTCTTGTATTCAAACCAAGAATCTGCAACTCACCCCGACCCCAACTAAACTATTTGAATGAAATATACCCAATGTATGGTGGTGTTCACATCCCCATCCAAAACAAACCACTACCGGTTTCTGGATGTTTGCTGTCATTAGGTGGAGACAGTAAGATCAGGTTAAGTGAGCCTTGAAGCAGTGCAAAAGCAGTAAACACAATTCAACTTTTATGTCCATTTTATATAAGTCCTTACAAAGAACCATGATGTTGAAATTCAGAATCGCAATCTAAAACCTAGCCAAGCGCTCGAGGTGCACATAAAAGACCAATGTATTTTGGTGCTCACACACCCATACCATACACACCACTACCGGTTTCTGGCTGTTTGTCGTCATCTGGTTGAAAGAGTAAGGTTCAGTGAGACTTGAAACAGAGGAAAAGCAGTAAACAAAGTTAATCTTGTATGCCACTGTTATATAGGGTCACTTAAAAAACATCGATGTTCAAATACAGAAGCACCAAGCGATTTCTGGCCAAGCGCTCGATGCGCATTTAAAAGACCAATGTATTGTGGTGCTCACATCCCTATTCCTTACACACCACTACCTGTGGGTAAAATCCATTGAATGTTTGCGCTCATAGGGATTCGTGGTTCTTTATTGTTAATCAAAATGATGCATAAATAATTGTTTCATGAAATACCAAACCAATTAATATACTTATCGAACTGTTGTAAGACAATGTTAAGTAACCCAACTTGAGATAAAACTTTCAAATATTGTTTGAATTTGATGAATATCATTCGCTTCTAGACAAATATATATTACTGAGTAATCCAATTATAGAAAGTTTTCCTAAACAGTATAGGATAAAGAATATCCGAATTTACATGGGGTATTTTAAACATGTTACAATTGCGATAGATTCGATGAATTGAAAAAAATGGAATCACATAGTATGAACATTAAATGATTAAAGTATTTCGTCAGGAATATTCACGAAGTACCTATGCTAAAAAGAAATTAGTTTATGTGACTTTTAGCTAACAATTGCTTGTTAAGAATTTGCCAGAAATATGTGACCTGGTAACTAATTCTCTGAAAGATTGATATGCGTATAGAAAAATGTGGCCCCTATCATTAAAAATTTTGTTTTTTTTTGTTTTTTGGAACGTATTGCTGCACAACAAAAACAAATTAACACTATAAATTCACATGATTCACCGGAAGTATATCTTTCGTGTAAACCAAAAAGTGTAATGGCCCTTGAGGAACACAACTGCTGCACAACAAAAACAAATTAACACTATAAATTCACATGATTCACCGAAAGTATATCTTTCGTGTAAACCAAAAAGTGTAATGGCCCTTGAGGAACACAACTGCTGCACAACAAAAACAAATTAACACTATAAATTCACATGATTCACCGGAAGTATATCTTTCGTGTAAACCAAAAAGTGTAATGGCCCTTGAGGAACACAACTGCTGCACAACAAAAACAAATTAACACTATAAATTCACATGATTCACCGGAAGTTTATTTTATTACGAAACGTTTATTTTCCAACTAACAAAAAATGAATCGTATACTCATTTTCGCATTCATCATTGCAGTTCGTAAGTTTTGCATTAACTTATCTCATATATTTGATATTAAATCTTGAAGTAACTTGAAATTTTCTACGTAACTTAAATTTATATTAAAGCTCGCTTTTCACATACATGATTTAACACAATTGCAGCTTCTGCTTTCGGATTAATGTAAGTGTTCCTAAACAAAATTTTAAATATGGAATATATTTGCAAATTTGCATGCACTTCCATCACACACACAGGCCACGACCGGTTTCATTCTGTTCGTACTCATCAATTGTGAATAGTAGGTTCAGTAAAACATTTTGCTCTATTGCCTTGATAACTACAATCGGTTTAGTGGTGTGTTTATAAGTTGGGTATTCAATGGCTGCTCATGAGACGACCGGCTGCACGAAGTCTGCTCACCAAAGTGATTAATACGAAGAAGTGTTTGTGAATATTTCCTCATGCAAATCTCATTCATTTTCTAATATAAATTCAATCAAAACTTCATCTCAATGTGATTTCATTTTAATATAGTTAATAGCGTTTGAGCAACTACGGTTTCTGTGTAGCAAGCATAACTAGTTCAACGAACGTGTCGAAGTATATTTCGCTAGATTAAGCTCTGCGGTTCATCTGATTTATGCAGTTCTGTTTTGTTAATTATTACAACCGCATGAATTGAATTTCCACATTACATGGTTCTACCATATATGAACCTATTTATTTGGGAAGCCGATATTCTTAGCTGGATTATAATAAATTTTATCATTTATAAATACCAACATTGCTACTAGTTACAGGATCATTAATCTATAATTCTGGTTCCAACAAACCGTTTCTAGTTTCAATCACCAAATTGTATAGTGATTAATTGAAATTTCATAATATGTTGCCAGATAAGAATGTAATAACAATTGAATATTTCATTCTCAATGGAAATTCTTTTTTATACAGATGGCGCAATGAAACAGATGTGTGAGTTCAGTAGACCGATGCGATTTCACCTTTGATTTACAAACATATTAATCAATATTAATTTTATTGCAGTTTCAATCTTCAAAATAGACTGTAAGTAATAATATTGTCACAAAATATTCATTTGCATGCTTTTCCGTCATTCACACCCCACGACCGGTTCCGTGCTGTTTGCACTCATCAGGTAGGGACAGTAAGATCAGGAGCCGCATGCGCTTGAAACAGTGGAAGAATGGTAAACAAGGAGCGCTTGTATGCCACTGTTGGATAAGGCTGGTACGACCAACCTGTTCAAAGCATGTGTCCAAACACATGTTAAATGGGGTTAAACCCATAACCATGAAACAAATATTCATTTGCATGCTTTTCCGTCATTCACACCCCACGACCGGTTTCGTGCTGTTTGCACTCATCAGGTAGGGACAGTAAGATCAGGATCCGCATGCGCTTGAAACAGTGGAGGAATGGTAAACAAGGAGCGCTTGTATGCCACTGTTGGATAAGGCTCGTACGACGAACCTGTTCAAAGCATGTGTCGAAACACATGTTAAATGGGGTAAAACCAATAACCATGAAACAAAATATTCATTTGCATGCTTTTCCGTCATTCACACCCCACGACCGGTTTCGTGCTGTTTGCACTCATCAGGTAGGGACAGTAAGATCAGGATCCGCATGCGCTTGAAACAGTGGAAGAATGGGAACGAAGGAGCGCACGTATGCCACTGTTGGATAAGGCTGGTACGACCAACCTGTTCAAAAGCATGTGTCCAAACACATGTTAAATGGGGTTAAACCCATAACCATGAAACAAAATATTCATTTGCATGCTTTTCCGTCATTCACACCCCACGACCGGCTTCGTGCTGTTCGCACTCATCAGGTAGGGACAGTAAGATCAGGATCCGCATGCGCTTGAAACAGTGGAAGAATGGTAAACAAAGAGCGCTTGTATGCCACTGTTGGATAAGCCTGGTACGACCAACCTGTTCAAAGCATGTGTCCAAAAACATGTTAAATGGGGTTAAACCCATAACCATGAAACAAAGATATTCATTTGCATGACTTTAACCGTCATTCACCCTGTCACTGAACCGTGATGAGTGCAAACAGCACGAAACCGGTCGTGGGGTGTGAATGACGGAAAAGCATGCAAATGAATATTTTGTTTCATGGTTATGGGTTTAACCCCATTTAACATGTGTTTGGACACATGCTTTGAACAGGTTGGTCGTACCAGCCTTATCCAACAGTGGCATACAAGCGCTCCTTGTTTACCATTCTTCCACTGTTTCAAGCGCATGCGGATCCTGATCTTACTGTCCCTACCTGATGAGTGCAAACAGCACGAAACCGGTCGTGGGGTGTGAATGACGGAAAAGCATGCAAATGAATATTTTGTTTCATGGTTATGGGTTTTACCCCATTTAACATGTGTTTGGACACATGCTTTGAACAGGTTGGTCGTACTTGCCTTATCCAACAGTGGCATACAAGCGCTCCTTGTTTAATAATATTGTCATTTTCATTTTCACATTAAATCGAGAAAAATAAATAGGTTTTGAAGCTATTGTTGGAAACCAAACTTATTGTCACTACCTGATCTACACCCAAAACTCTACCCCGGGAAATTAACATGTATGAACGTCCTGTTATGGAATATTTCATTCAAGCATGGGTACCATGGTTGAGGAAGGATATCGAACTACTCGACAGGATTTATCATCGTGCTACAAAGTTGGTCCCACGGTGCAGAAATTTGCCTTTCACAAAGCGAATGTTAAAACTGAATCTACAAGATGTTGCCCAACAACGGGTACGTAGTGACCTCCTGTTGACATTCAAAATCCTGCATACTGAAAACCATCCCCTTAAATACTTGCTAAATCCCAATGGCCTTACTCGAACACGAACAAATTCAAAGGCTTTAAGCATTCCGCATTCTCGTTTGGATATTCGTCGTAATTATTTTTCGTTAAGAATTTGTTTCACTTGGAACTATTTGCCTGAAGAAATCACACGATCAGAATCTGTTAAGGTTTTCGCTTCCGAACTCGATGAGTTTATGACGAACCATGCGGTATGTGACTGTCCCTATTAATTTTTGAGATATTTTATATTTTCTATATATTCCATATACCTTGTCATCCTATGTTTATTGTTAAGCTTACTGCTTCTTCTACCATAAAATTTTCTGAGTTTCTGAGTTTCTGATGAATTCAAACAACCAGAAACCTTTTGCCTTGTGTAGTTGAGGAGGATGTTAGCGAAACATTGAATCGAGAGACAAATTTGAACATTTTTTCTCGCAACATAAATTCGGCTCTGCTCACTGACAGTATAATATTTTTTGACCGATTTTGTTTCATTCTATTTCCATTTATCAATAATAATTGATCTTTGACAGAATAACTACTCAACGCGATGCGTGAGTTTTAGTTTTTTTAATCCCGCACAAAATTTCTACAACAAAGTTCCAGTCACGTTAAAAATAAGTACCTGAATAGAGCATAGACTAAATATTATATTATCATTATATTAAATATTATTACATATTGAACATGTTGGTCATGTTTCACTTCTGACACAATATCTTTGTCAAACCATGGATGTAAGATTTAAAATGGCAAATCAAAAGCTATCTTAAATAGACGTGTGAGATCGGGTCGAAAAAATCCACTATTTACATGTAGGTGCAGATGCGACCAGCGTCCGCTGCCCGAATGGTTGCGCCATCAACGTGCACATAAGAATTTGTGCACGATAATCCTATGCCGCTGCCAAACCGAACACTTGATTGTGTAGATGTCTATCTAAACCATCTTGCTGAACGGATTCGACATGCGTTTGCTATTTAGTACTGACCCCCTTGCGCTGGCGAAGTTTTTCAGCCAAATTCTGCTCTAACTTATTCATTGCAAACACGGTTTCTCACAAATATACTCAGATATTACTTTGACAATAAATATTAAAAACTGTCATGAATTATTCCAATGAAATAATCAAAAATAAGATACCGTGTTTCTCCATTACGTCAGTTATATTAACGTGTTAATAATCTTCGAAACCGCTTTTCAGTTGACACATTCTTATTGTTTGTATTCGGCATTTAGTATTTTGAGAGACCTCAATGTTCAACCAGCATTAGAAAATTTTCATGATTATTTCTAAGTTCTAGAAGGTTTGATAATTTAATTAGGGAGATGGGGCAACTTGCTATTCGCAACTTTATTCATTTTTCATTTCAATGAACCTGTTATAACAATTCTCTGTAGAATCGGTTGGAACTATGCATGCTTGACACGAGAGATTTTTCAGAGATGTGATGCTAATAAATGGTTTCGCATTTCATGTTTTTAACAGAATTATAATGTGGGATGGAGAGTGAGTGTATCCCAATTATGTGAAAATTATTCGTACTTTCGAGTATAACTTTCAGTTGTGAAATTGGGAATCCGAATGATAATACAAACTGACACCGTCAAATTAGTCGCTCATGTGAAATATGTATTACGCTTATACAAATAGGTTCATGAAAGAATTTCAATGAATGCTGCATCTAAATCATCGGCTAAATTCTATATTGTTCGAACTCAGCCAATACAAAACATTGTATAATTTACAATAAATTTTCGTTAAATGTTATGAAAAATATGCTCATTTGCTTACATTACCATCAAACACGCCCTGGCCGGCATCATGCTGTTTGCACACAGCAGACAGTAACAGTATGATCTACGTCCACATGTGCTCGAACCAGTGGACGAATTTATAGCAAGTTTCGCATTTATGACAACGTTGGATAAGGTTTGTACTACCAACCTCTTAAATCGCATGTTTACAACCACATGTAAATAAGGATTGAACACTTTTAAATGCAATTCGATCGTAGGCATACCCCATTTTATTTTTGAATCGTTTTTTATTTTAGGAAAAACAAAGCTTGTCAAAGCCTACTATATATATATTATATATATATATATATATTATATATATATATATATATATATATAATATATATATATATATGTTGTTGGCCTCCTCCGGTCGATGACCACCATGGATGTACATCGCAATTGCGTGTTCAGCAGCTTTTAGAATGACTAAACTGTCCGATTCTGGAGGAACAATCTCTCCCGCAGCGCTGGCAACGAAAGTCAGAACTCGGTTGTATTGCATTAGTTGCACGCCGCCGGCGTTATCTGCGTTCAGCAGCCAAGAGATGTATCTGCTCCTCCCCAGCTTGCAGACGACGCTTTACAAAATGCCTCCAATGTGAGCGGTCAAGAGCACGTTCTTCCCAACTCGCCGGGTCGATGACCAAGCCAGCGCAAAAGGCGCTGTCGCAATAGGGTGAACATGCTCTGTAGACCAGCATTTAATCATATACGTGGTTAAATATTGCTTGTTGAAAATGTTGATATTACACATCATATATTTTTGAACTATGAATGTTTGCTTCAGAATCAGAAGATTGAGAGACTTGTGAGTTGTATTAGTAATTAGAAGTCGTTCTTACTACTCTATGGAAACTATTAATGTGTATATACTTTCTACAGCGATTATACAAATGCCATTCTAATAATGACATCATTTAAATCGGTTGAAATTCTTTCACTAGAATAATCAAAGATTTCCAAAATGAAAAAAAACAATTTGTTATCAAACTACAACTTTGCATTTATCTTGTTGAATTTGCAATTTTATTAGATGAGGCTCAAGTAAAGTACTAAATCGCAAATAAATAATTTGATAGAGACTCAATGAAAGGAAATGTTAACTATTACTAATAGCTCCATATAAATTTATGTATTCAGTTATGAGGAAGTGTTTGAACCAATTATGTATGTAATTCAATCCACATAAGAATGTATTGCTATTCAAACAGATTTTCTCAATTGTCTGTCAAAGTCGAAATATTTTGAACCCAGCGAAAGAAGACGCTTTTGAGAACATACTAAAGCTAATTTTATAGCAAACGTGAAGCTTTACGGAAAGCGTAATTGATCAAAAATGACCGTCGTTAATACACTTTTATATTTTAATTGAAAATTCCCTAATGTAATTTTAAAGACCAGCAGATAATTAAATTGATTTATTTACAAGCATTCAAATTATTACTATAGCTACGGTGACTACCCGGGAGTGTGAGTTTTAATGAAAATGATAATATATTTTAAATTATATTATTAATTACGTATTGATTTAAAATGTGTGATTACTACAACCGTTGCTTCTACTACGAAGAAGACTTTGTGAAACCTTTTTGTAAATGGGGTTTAAACTACAAAGAATACCTCCTAGGGTTTTACTCGGTTATCCTGTAACGTGGATGGGATGCGATTGAATTATTTCGTTACCTTTAGCTCAAGTAATGTTCAAGCATTCAGCTTCCGGAAAATATATTTTTTAAAATGCCAATATTTTCTTGGAAGTAAAATTTGCATTAATTATACCCTACATTTTCCAATCCGTTAGATGGTCGTCTGGTTGTCGATTTTATACGAAGCTTAGTAATCGAGAAATATGCCGTAGCGTTTTTCAACTTTATTGAACCATTTTTCGAACTTTTGTATCTAGCCTGCCTCACCAAGCTTAGTAAGTTGCATCCAAAGTAAATTTGCTTTGTCATGATCATTAAATCATCGTCATTATACTAACATATATACAAAACTGTTGATGTTGAACACGCGATTACAGAGTGTCTGTCCCGGAAACGGTTAAATTTCAGAGCGAATCTGATATTAAATTATATTAGGAAATTAAAAATTGAATATACAGTTGTAAAAATGATAAAAATGAATTGAAAAATCGCAATTGATCACCAGCGATGCCGGTAACTTGTCGACTCGTCGTGAAGAAACTTACAATCACAAGTGTAATATAGGTCCTGATCAGTTAACTTCAACTGAGTTTCGCTACAGAGGATATTATGCATTCCTCAGAAAATTTCAGTGTTTAAGTTGTTACACTACATACACTTTCATATTAACAATATATAAAACGATATTTTAAAACAAATAACAAAATAATGAATTTATTTCCAGTGGAGTGAAACATAAACCTCGGTGAGTGGGTATTATTTAGAATTCACAGATTACCACTGGTACAAGTTTACCGGATATCATTTTGCTCAGTTCATATAAATAATAATAATTTAATTCTTCAACAACAATTCATTCAAATTTTTCCGAAGTTTGAAAAAATTTCTATCTCGATGGATATTCGAAATTATTTCTTCATCATTCACAGTATATAATTAGTTCAAACGGTTCCTCTTTTTTCCAATTTACAGTATGGACCGCCTATTTGCGTAGTATGTAACGAGTAAATTATCAATTTTGGTGCTATAGATTAAAGAAGTTGACAATATTTATTTCCATTTTTAACAGCTTCCGTTACGATAAGCTCAAGTGAGTTTAGTGGAGTAAATTACTTTTTATTATATAAACCAGAATATTTTTATTAGAAATAAAGCAAAATCATCTTTATGGAATATATAAAATCAATTTTCCCTCTTGTTTACAGTATTACAGAGAAAACAGAATTGTGAGTATTGTTGATTATCATAAAATATGTATACCTAAATGAAGTACCAATAAGAAATTTAGTAGCATATATGGCATTAGATGTTCAGGTAACTACCTTAGATAATTGTGTCGGAATATTATCACTCCATGAGCTTATGCTGTCCCATTCCAAACAGCACACACGTAACATTATCTATACTAAGCTTTGTATACTTCATAAATTTTCAATTTCATTGTCATTTGAATATTGTGTTGTTCTTGTTCCGCAAATGCGAACTGCTCAATGATGAAATTATTGAATTGAGCTCACCATAATTTGGATCTTTTGGAATATAACTATTTTTTTATTCTGATGCAGCGAGCGTAGGTGTCACATTAATATCAGTATTAATATGGACCTTGGACCAGCTTTAAAAAGATCATCCGCATTTGTTTCTTTGTCCATTTACCATATATTAAAAATACGACTGATGCCTCCTAAATGAAATGCCATCACCTTCGGATTCGTGTATTGCGTGGTTGGCTTAGGATTCTCTGCTTTAATTAAATCATTTGAGACCTATACAATAATCTTAGTGTTCACAATCCACTTGCGGTTGCCCCAAACTAGGATGTGTTAACCAAACAAAATTGCAGCTGCTCTTCCAATCCTCTTCCGCATCAAGCGAGAGATTATCCGCAAAAGTTGGACTAATATATGTGAAATGATGCACTGATTTGAGCTGTTAGTATTTGACAGTGATATTTGGATACGATCCAATGCTAAATTTCAGCCAAAAGGCTTCGATAGCCGATGTAAAACACCTCATTAGTGACGGGAGGTGTTCTTGGGAGTAAACTATAACAGCTGCATTTTAGGCAAACAACAGGTCACCGATTAGCACACTCCATACATTTGCTTGTGTTATCGACCGGTTAAGGTTGACAAGCTCGCCATCGCATGCTTTATGTTCCCAAGCTTGCTGACCTGCTGTGCGGACGCATATATTTGTGCTCTGATACTTTTGGATTTATTTCCTCATATTTTTGCCTGAACTGGACGGTTCATATATCATTGAACTCGTCTCAATTTGCTCTTTTGGAATATACCCATTTCAAATTCGAGCAAGGTGAATTCTTGGAAATTCAAATTTTCAAGTTTTAACCCAATTTAACCGACGCGTGCAATATCCTTGGCGATACAGAATATTGTTCCTGTTCGAATACTATTGAGAGGATCACATCATTTCGAATTGACTGATAGTTTTTTCAACACTATCAGATCGAAACTCGTTCAACCACACCACTTTTATCCAACTCGTTCGTTTTTTACCGCTTGGATCGCATCACTCCGATCCAACGCATTCACTTCACCAGTACCTACCGATCGATAAACAACTGCACCGCTAAGTGCACTGACTCATCACTCGTTGGATTGTAACAATGACGCGAAGGATGACCTCGATGACCCAGATAAAGAAGGCAGCACGTGATGTGTGTCAAATTTGTAACAAAGGGGTAAGCGCCAAATCCAACGTTGTTAAATGTTTTGGCTGTTTGAGTAAAATACATACTAAATGTGATAAAGCCCTAACGAAAGAAGTGATATGTTTTATTAACAACGTTGATTTACCCGGTGTTTGCTACGTATGCTGTGCATGTCGAAGTAAACAGCCTATCGATACGACTACAAATCCTCCCCACGAGGCAAAGCTGGAATCTCGAATAGAGATTTTGGAAAATTGCTATCGAAAACTTGAGGAAACGTTTAAACCGCTTCTGGTAGATACACTTGCCAACGCAATTCGACCCGAAATAAATGCTGCTCAAGACAACAAGGAAGAGGAAATTACACCAATAACTGCTCCCTTAACTGAATGTGTTGATAGCTCATCCGAAAGTAATACAGATGGACCTACTAAAACCTGTTTACCTAAATCCTCATCTGGTAAAATTGTGAACAATTTGTCCAGGACTCCCCGTCGTCTTGTTGCTAGATTCGAGCCTCCCAAAAAAAGCAATGTTACCGCTCTTTCTACTACGACAGATATCGCTCTCAGTATATTCTGCACAAATATCCCGGAATCGACAGATTCACTTTTCTCAGCAAGAAAAGCACATGAGCTCAATGAATGGACTAAGCTCTGTACACACATGGGCTTGAAAGCTTTGGTACCTACATCAATGACGCGCTTAACCCGGCATAAAGACTCCCCTCACGTAGACCGGCCGCGCCTATTAAGGGTGACACTGCGAAATAAATCTGAAATGGAAGAAGTCATACTCAATGCGTATCTACTCGGTGCTTGTCCCGGTTTGACCTGCCGAGTACAAGCCGACATACCTTGGTGGGAAAGGAAAGGTCAATCCACTCGTCGAGACCACTCTACTTCACGTAGTTTAATATTCCTTGGTGTCCCCGAAAATGTTGATGTAGTATCAGCATCGGAATCAAAGCAACATGATTTGAAGCAATGGTTATACATTGCCGATGCTATTGGATCTCGTGATTCCATTGTCGTAGATATTTTTAGAATACCCAGATCCTCCAACTACGAAGGCAATGGGCCCAGTCCTCTGAAAATCACTTTTCTAACGACTGAAATGGCTATCGCTATGAACACCGACTGGAAATCTAACCGCTCAAAACTTCCACCAGACGTGAGACTAAGTGTGCCCAAGCGTGTTCCCTCACTGAAACCCAGAGAACCATCGCAACCACAGCCTGATTGCAATCTTGTTATTGACAGTTCAAATGTTACCCCAAAAAACGAAAAGGGTCCGGCTCATCGCGAGTCGGACCAATAGCTACAGTACACGATTCGACATTGTGTAAGACAAATACGATCAGGTGCATATATACAAATGCTCAGTGTTTATCTAACAAATTAGCTGAACTATGTGAGCTTTGTGATAGACTTTCCCCCGATTTGGTTGCAGTTACAGAGACTTGGTTCCAGCCCTGCATGACTGATGCTGAGCTTTTGATTCCGAAAATGTCACTACTTCGTCGCGATCGTGATGGAAGATCCGGTGGTGGAGTTGCAGTCTACTATCACGAACGTTTAGCGCAGTGTAACGTCATCGATCATCCTGACCTCAGCCTTCCTGATACGATGTGGTGTTCAGTAAAGCTAGTCAATGGAGATGAATGTACGATCGGCATCATTTACCGCTCGCCATCATCCGAAAGCTCATACAATGATAAGCTCATCGAATCATTGCAACACATCACAAGATGCCAGACTATGCAATTGCTAATCATTGGCGATTTTAATCTCCCGCATCTGTTTTCGAGAGGTGAGCACTCCCTGCATTCGTTTGAACATAAGTTCGAAGAGGTTAAACAGGTAGACACTAGAAAATTTGACTCTCAGTCAAATTTACTTGCTACTGTCGTTTCGAGCCTTGCTAAGTTATCCAAAGATCTGGAGCAGCTTAAATCGGCTCGTCAGGAAATACGAGATAAATCTCGTAACATCCTGGTGCTTAATCGGGATGAACCCTATATACGCGAAGCTGAAACGTGTAAGTCACTCGACCGGAGTTGTATCAGAAATCTGCTCCGTAAGGTTGGTATGCGCCCAGATACGCCACTAAGGCGTGTGGAAGGGTACCAAAAGTGAGTCTAGCCACTCTCCAAGACCACTTTTAGTTGAATTCTTCTTGCAGTCTGAGCGTGACCAGTTCTTTGCAAGTTACATTGTTTTAAATGAAACTAACAAAGGGAAACATGTTGTCGTGCCCGATGACAAAAAAAATCCAACAGGTCAAAGAATTCACGTTATGATGTAAATTATAACAGAATGCGCTGTTCTTCAGAAAAGGATGGCTCTTTGTCAAGTATGGAAATCACGGATGGATCTGGGGATGAACACGATAATCACCGTATTGTCCCTGAAATTCCACAGCTCGTGATTAGTGACCTCCAAGATACGGCAGAACTTCAGGCCGCGCAAGGCGAATCCACTCTCTTAAGCAGCACACCAAAAAACGTGCTGACTCCTCGGGTATTACGCCCGAGGATCAACCTGGACTAAGTGTGAATATATCGCGAGACACCGTCGCCACAGTGATATACGGAAACTCATGTAGTATCCGAAATAAGTGGTCTGAACTCTCCATCCTAGCGCAAGAGTTACGACCACATGCAATAGCACTGTCCGAAACCTGGCTATCTGAAACTGACCATATTCCTGACTCAATTTGTAGTAGTTATTCTGTGGTCAGATGTGATAGACCAGATGAACTAAACGGGGGTGGAGTTGCTATCTTTCTCAGACTAGGTCTTCGAACTTCAGAATCGAGTGTTAGGCTTAGCACGCACAACGTCCAACTTAGCTCATGTATCGTTCAATCTTACAAGCAATCAATGGTAATAGCATGCGCTTATATGAGCCCGCAAGCAGGACCTCAGGACTTGCAAAATTTGCTTGGCAATCTCAGTTTGCTGCACACGCTTGGGTCCCAGGTTCTTATAGTTGGTGATTTTAACCTACCGCATATATCTTGGCTGAACCAGTGCTGTTCATCTGATAAGATGTCTGAGGACTTCATCGAATGGACTCATATGCATGCCATGAGTCAACATGTCAATGAGCCCACAAGATTGCGCCAGGGCTGCTTACCTTCGATCCTGGATCTCGTTATCTTCTCAAGCGAAGAAATTTTTCGCCAGGTAGATTATCTCCCTCCATTGGGAAAAAGTGATCACGTTCTGATCAGATTCCAACTAAGACTCAGGTATGAGAAACCTCCTCCTAAACTGAGGCGCAATTTCAATCGCGTAGACTGGAGAGTCGTCTCAGAGGAAGCTAAAAAGATGTTGTCTCAATATGTAGGTGATGATATAGCAACAAACTGGCAGCTTATACACCACTGCCTGTCTACCCTGCAAGATAGGTTCGCACCGTTGGTGCACGTCAAGCAACGCAACAAGCCACAGTGGTGGACACCTGCGATGCGACGAGTGATTAGAATGAGGGACCGTGCCTGGAAAACTTACAAAGCTTCTCAGACACAACGGTCCTGGACAAAGTATAAAATGGTCAGAAATAAGGCTGTGGGAATGCAACGCAAAGCAAAACGTGACTTTGAATCACGGTTGGCACGCAATATAAAGCAGTGCCCAAAGCGTTACTATAGTTATGCCCAATCCAAAGGCAAAACGCGCGATTATATTGGCAACCTTCAGCAGGAAAACGGAACTCAAATAGTTTCAGATTCACAAAAGGCTTCGGCTTTTCTCCAACATTTCCAGTCTGTTCAGAGGCTTGATCGCCAAATAGATCCGCCTAACATGCCAGTCATCAAAGGCCTGATATCGTTACTCCACTTGAGGAGTTATTTTTCACTGATGATGAGGTTAAACTTGCTCTTGCAGCAACTAACCCCCATAAATCTGCCGGCCCAGACGACATTTATCCTCAAATTATAAAGAACCTGGCGCCAATATTAGCAGATCCTGTGGGTCGTATGTTTAACGCTTCCTTGCAACATGGATATATTCCGAGTATTTGGAAGTTGGCTAATGTGATCCCGATACATAAAGGTGGCAGTCGATCCTCAGTTTGTAAGTACAGACCTGTAAGTTTTACTAGCATTCTATGTAAAATCCTGGAGAAACTTATTAGGGATAGGATCTGTCGCCATCTAGTTGATTACTCGTTGCTGAACTCTGCTCAGCACGGCTTCCTTAAAGGGAAGTCGTGCCTAACAAACCTCTTATGTTTTCTTAACGAGGTTACCATGAGGCTAGATAAAGGCCAACAAGTTGAAGTTTTTTACTTGGACTTTTGCAAGGCCTTTGATTCAGTAAACCACAGATTGCTTGCAGATAAACTTGGTTATATGGGTATCGATGGTCTTCTGAAGAAATGGATAATAGGATTCTTAAGCAATAGATTCTTTCGTGTCAGGATAGGAAATATGTATTCGTCGAAAGTAAAAGTTGTTAGTGGAGTCCCACAGGGTTCCGTACTCGGACCGCTACTTTTCCTCATTTTCATCGATGACTTGGCAGCGTCGCTCAAGTGTCCCTGCTATATTTTTGCAGATGATGTCAAGATTATCGGATCACTGGATGAACAGGATCTTCTTGAGGATATAGAAAAAGTCATCAAGTGGTCTGCTACATGGGATCTACCAGTTAACTTCACTAAAAGCTATCTTTTGTCTAAAGTCATTAAGAAGCTAGAGGTGGCTGGTCCAGATGGTATACTGGAGATAAATGGGGTGCCGAAAGTTCGTGACTTAGGTATAGAAGTTTCAGGGGACTTTAAATGGGCTGATCAATGCGCAGCCGCTGCACAACGCGCTAGGAGAGAGCTTTTTTGCCTTCGTTCAGTTTCATCCTGCAGGTCCCCAGAGGTTTTCATATTATTATACAAAGCAGTCGTCAGACCACATCTCGAGTATTGCGTTCAAGCATGGTCACCTTATTTGGAAAAGGATATTGCCAAGCTGGAAGGTGTTCAACGTTTAGCTACTCGTATGATTGTTGGGCAATCGGGTAGGTCGTATCAGGAACGATTGCTGAGTCTAGAGCTCTTCTCACTAAAAAGGAGGAGGCTACGTAAGGACCTGATTGAAACCTTTAAAATCATGTCAGGTTTCAGTACTATTCATCCCAGTGAATTGTACACTCTAGCGCCAAGTGTGGATACTCGAGGCCACCCATTAAAACTGGCCAAGCGACATGTCAGGTCAAATGTTCGTAAGTTCTTCTTTAGTGAGAGGGTAGTAAATTACCGGAATCGACTTCCTAAAGAAGTTGTTTGTTCTACTTCGGTAGGGGCTTTCAAAAATAGACTTGATTCTGTGTGGCCTTCATTATTTCCTGATTTTCATTCTTAAGGGAATAGTTGGTATGATCCTCATGTTGTCTTTGGAACGCACTAACGCTCCTCCTCACCTATTGGTGAGGGAAGATTTTCTGTTGCATTCGAGATTACTCTCATACCAGAAGATATTTGTGAAAATATTGTTTGAAGTGGTGGACGCTCTTCTGTGGTATACCACCGAAAGAAATCTGGACGCTCGATTGGCTCGTTAGCCACATACAGTCCTGTGCAAACTGAACTGAACTGAACTGAACTACACAATCACGTTAACCAGCCAACTCGCTGGCGGGGTCTTGACCAACCTTCAACCCTTGACCTTGTCTTAACGCCTGAGGCAACCGCAGTCGAGGGTATACAATACCTGGCACCACTGGGAAAGAGTGATTATGTTGTGCTTTTGTTTGATTATGTATGTAGTGCGGAACGATTGTGTGAACAGACGAAGGTCATAAGGAAAATACAATTTGAATCCTTAAATATCAGTCTCCGGGATGCATACACTCATGAGTTTGATTCAATGGATCCTGGCTCATATTACAATTGGTTTCTAAATTATCTCAATTCGAAGATTTACGAAAACTCGAATTTTGTATCACACAAATGCAGCTACAACAACCAGTTTGTTATTCGGAGTAGAACGAAGAAATGGTTAGCTGTTAAGCGAGAGTCTTGGGTAACTCATAAGAAGTTTGGTACGGAAGAAACTTGGAAACGATTCTGTAAGATACGGAATCAAGTCACTACTCTTGTAAGAGAAGATCGCATGCAATTCCAATGGAACTTGCTTAAGAGAATGGAAAAGAATCCTAAGCTTCTCTACAAGATAGTAAATGAACGATCAAAGATCAAACCAGGTGTATTCTCTGTACTAACACCTCATGGATTGACCCACACTGCCCAAGATACCGCCGACGCTTTAGCAACGTTTTACTCATTTGTCTTCAATCCCAAGCGTTGTATACCATATCAAGTTTCATCAAGTTCACCACATTTCGAATTATTAAGTGAAATGACTATCAACGAATACATGGTTGGGCGGGAACTTTGTCGACTAAACGAAAAGAAGTCCCCTGGCGCAGACAAAATTACCCCCGCCGTACTTCGCAGGTGTCGCGTTGCTTTGACTGCTCCTCTCACTCGCATATTCAATCTCAGCTTAAATGAAGGAAAAATACCACCGCAATGGAAAGCAGGGATGATAACTCCTATTTATAAAGGCGGTAGCCGTTCAGACACAGCAAACTATAGACCGGTAACGTTACTTCCGGTGATCTCCAAATTAATGGAACGCATTGTGACTGCGCGCATAAGAGAACATTTTGAAAACCAAAATATTTTGACCGCAGCACAACACGGTTTTCGAAGAGGTCGTTGCTGTTTATCTAACCTTCTTACAACGTTCGAGGATTGGACCAAGGCACTAGACGAAGGTGAGGCTGTACATGCTTGCTACATCGATATTTCCAAAGCTTTCGATAGAGTCAACCATGACATCTTAATTAAAAAGCTCGAATCCTATGGAATAACGGGAATATTGCTGAATTGGATAAGGGACTATCTTACTGATAGACACGTCCAAGTTCGCGTTGGCAGCACCTTATCTAGAAAAATAGACGTCACGAGTGGAGTTCCGCAAGGTTCAGTGCTTGGACCTCTTCTATTCTTGGTGTATATCAACGATATAGTAGAGGATATTGGATGCAACTTGATACTATTTGCTGATGATATTAAAATTTGGAAACGTGTCAGGTCTGTTAATGACTGTATGGCATTACAACGGGATCTAAGCATCTTATTTCGTTGGTCCCAGTTAAATGAGTTACCATTTAACCCTACGAAATGTAAAATGCTGCAGCTTGGGAAATCTCTGCACCACACGTATCAGCTTGGCACGCAAGATCTCGTCTGGACCACAGCAGAAAAAGATCTGGGTATCTGGGTTTCGTTTAACCTGAAGCCGGGACAGCATTGCCGGATGGTGTACAATAAAGCTTGCCGTATCTTGAGTCTTCTCAAAAGGATATTCCGGATTTTTACGCCCGAAACCCTACCCCGGGTAATTAACACGTATATACGTCCTGTTATGGAATATTCCATCCAAGCCTGGGCACCATGGCTGAGGAAGGATATCGAACTACTCGACAGGATTTATCATCGTGCTACAAAGTTGGTCTCCCGGTACAGAAATTTGCCTTTCACAGAGCGAATGTTAAAACTGAACCTACAAGATTTTACCCAACGGCGGATACGTAGTGACCTTATGTTGACCTTCAAAATCCTGCATTCTGTAAACCATCCCCTTAAACACTTGCTAAAGCCCAATGACCTTACTAGAACACGAACACATTCAAAGGCTTTAAGCATTCCGCATTCTCGATTGGATATACGTCGTAATTTTTTCTCCGTAAGAATTTGTTTCACTTGGAACTATTTGCCTGAAGAAATCACACGATCAGAATCTGTTGAGGTTTTCGCTTCCAAACTCGATGAGTTTATGACGAACCATGCGGTATGCGAATGTCCCTATTGATTTTTGAGATATTTTATATTTTTTTTATATTTTTATATGTTCCATATACCTTGTCATCCTATGGTTATTGTTAAGCTTAATGCTTTTTCTACCATACAATTTTCTGAGTTCTGAGTTCTGAAGCTGCATCAGCAGAGCAAAATAAATGCTGTAAAGCGTGATAGCAAGTATACCTAATTCTAAAACCTGGCGAATTTCATTGGCTTCTAAACTGTAAATTTTCAAATGACCTTCTGTCCAGAACGGAACAAAACAACTAGTTTGTTTGGTATTGGGGGTAGCATATGCAATTAAGTATTGCGGAAAGTCCCTCCTTGTCGTCGCCAAATAGATAAAAAACATCTTATTACGCCGTTTTCACAAGATTATTTGAAGTTTTCTCGGGGGAAGACCATGTCAATAGTTGATTTTATCCTGCGGAAGAAACATTGAGTTTTGGAATAAAATCTACCAGCTCAAACTTGTTTCCTGATGTGTACGATTTTGACAAACATTCTACCTACAACATTCAGATAGGACATTACTATGTCATTCTTGTTGTAGCATCGATCAGTCGTATTCCTAATTAGCGTGATCATCTTGGTATCCTTTTTTGGGGCACACCTTCTGCCAGCACTGAAGAACAATCGAAGGAATGACTACGTTATTTCTGTTTCACAGTTTTTGATGAGCTCAAATGGTAGCTAGTCATTTTGTTCAAATTTATGGGAAATATTCAAACTGATATTACGTCAAAACACAAACTCATTTGGAAACACGCATAGTTCGAGAAAATCAATAACATCTGCACGTGTTTGTACCGCAAATTATGTTTTATAAATATCAATCTCAACGTAGTAAGCCGATTGCAAAGCATTGTTCTGAAAGTATCAAAGACATTGAATAAGTGATATTTTAATTAACGTCTATGAAACTAAATTTTCAACGTTATTTCTAGGGCTGGACTTCAGAGAGATTAGTAAGTTTTATTTGGAGGCATATTTAAATAAATCTTCTTCGGTCCAATTTTTACCATCTATTACCTACCAATTTAATAACGCCGACGACGTGTAACTGAACGGGACCGGCTTATTGATGTGTGGGTAGTTTGAGAGATTTTTCCTCTGGAATCGGACTATTTAATCACTTAAAAGTAGGAGGAGCAAATAAAAACATGCGACTCCGATGCAATTACAAGGTGGAGATCGACGAACGACAACAACGAATGCCAGTTTCAAAGTTACATTTAAAATATGTAAAGTTCAACCACAACATGATTATGGACCTTCGTTCTAAATTAAAAATATTGGCCATGACACTAACAACATTTAAATTACAACATTTTAAGTCCAATCCACATATTCAATTCTTCAAGACTGATTGATCCTTATAATCTAAAAAGAATTTCAGTGAATGATTAAGTAGAAGAAAGAAGTTTTGAAATGAATTATTAAAAAATGCTTACTTGAAATTAGGGAAAAAATGTAGCACTGAATCCATACATTCCGTTCAAAAATTTACTATCAGAATATCTTCATATCATGGTTGCAAGCTAGATATGGTCGTGGGTTTTCAACAAAAAACACTATATAAACAAAGATGTATAAACAACCTCCTCTATAAAGCTCTTTCGAAATGTGTTACGAAACATGTGATCGAACCCCGATCACGCCTATCCACCGATTTTTGACTATCGTTGCGAGTGCTGCCATGAAGATTGTTGCTCCCGAATCATGCGATTGTGATGTACATCTATGGTTTACATCGTACAAAGTTCTATATGTTTTACTAGGTCAAGAATTTCCATTTCATTGCATGACTTTGACCAAATTCGATTTTGCTTATTGGACTTTCGTCACTTTGATTTTTGTAAATATATTTCCATATTAATTGAAATTTTCCATTGTTCCAAAAGTTTTAAAGAAGGAATACAAGCGTGAGTGTATATAAATACAGAATCAGTTTAGTAATGTTATCACATTTTGATTGAATTCAGCATCCATTGCCTTGCAAATGTAAAACTCGAAGAATTATTAACGTTTTCATAATGTGGATGTAGTAACGGTTAACGATTTTTTAATATTTTAGGAAATGATAAATAACATGTTTTACCAAACTTCAGTACAATATATCCCATGTTAATCCGCTTACTTCAATTGAACATTACGGTGAAGTTTTCAATTGTAAATGAGGCATTTGCGTATCGAAATGAAATTGATACCACATACGTGATTACATATTGCTTGTTAAAAATGTTGATATTACACAACATCACATATTTTTAAACTATGAATGTTTGCTTCAGAATCAGCTACTTTAGAAACTTGTGAGTTGTATTAGTAATTAGAAGTCGTTCTTACTACTTTATGGAAACTATTAATGTGTATATACATTCTACAGCGATTATACAAATGCCGTTCTAATAATGAAATTAAATCTGTTAAAATTATTTCACTAGAATAATCAAAGATTTCCAAAATGAAAAAAACCAATTTGTTATCAAACTACAACTTCGCATTTATCTTGTTGAATTTGCAATTTTATTTGATGAGGCTTAAGTAAAGTACTAAATCGCAAATAAATAATTTGATAGAGACTTGATGAAAGAAAATGTTAACTATTACTATTAGCTCCATATAAATTTATGTATTCAGTTATGAGAAAGTGTTTGAACCAATTATGTATGCAATTCAATCCACATAAGAATGTATTGCTATTCTCTCAATTGTCTGTCAAAGTCGAAATATTTTAAGCCCAGCGAAAGAAGACGCTTTTAAAAACATACTTAAGCTAACAATCGATTGGAATATGTTTGGGACCGATCGTGTATTCATAATGCAAAGAAATTTGTGTGCAATCGGTTAGAGTAGTTTTTGGGTAACGTTTCACTTCTGACACATAAGCTTCGTCAGACCAAGGGTGATAGTCAAGACAGGGAACATGATTAAGTAGCAATCAACCCACCACCACTTATTTGACCTTACCGCTGAACAGCCTATAGTACGACTACAGTGTGTCACGTCTCGTGGGAATGACCAGGATCAGTGGCCGATTTTCCACACAGTGTGTATCCACGTCAATCTGATACAAGTGAACACGGTCAAGGTCAGTTGACACAGCGGCCCACATACGTAAAAGTACATAACTAACGGGGCTAAGGTTAAGCTGTTTGAAGAAAAACAAAAATCTAATTAACTAGTAGGTATGAGGTGAATAAAAATTATTTACTTTCGCATCAGTGCTGAGCGCCAGATTGTGGAGATTTCTGCCCCATCCATCTTATTGACCGCCAGTCAACCTGCGTTGGCAATTTCGACCGCCTCCGCATGTAGGCGTTCGCTATACGGTTTAATACCGCGTCTCAATATTGCCACATTGTCTAGATCGACGCTGTGGCCCGTATCTAAAACGTGCTCCGCCAAGGCGGAATCACGAATAAGGGATTGATATTTCCTCGCATCCCGGGGCTGTCTCCGGACACGCTTTCGGTGTTCTTCAATTCTAGTGTGAATTTCCCTGGAAGTCTGCCCTATGTAAACACCCGGACAGTCCTCACAGTTGATTCTGTAAATGCTGTTCGTAACGCTAGATAAAGGCGTCTTATCCTTGAGGTGCATCAGAACCGAACGGATAGTCTTCCGTTTCTTATAAGTTACGCGTATGGCCGCCTGGTTCAAGATTCTACGTATCGCTTCAGAAGTGCATTTTACATAAGGTATACAGACTGTATCTCGCCAATTTTTCTCCGATTTTTCGGATGGGTATTTTGCCTTCATCATTTGGCGTTTTACAAAACTTTTTGGGTAACCGTGGTCTATGAGCCTTTGGCTAGCTTCACGGTGCGCCTGTTTTCGCTCCCTTTCGTCGCTGCACAAGTGTTCTATCTTGTGGAAAAGGGAACAAGCTATGGAACTGAAGACCTGTCTTGGATGAGCGGAAGTGTATCGTAGTACAGCATCTGTATCGATAGGTTTCCGATAGACAGAAGTTTTTATTTTCCCGTCTACTTTTTGTGCTAAACAGTCTAAAAATGGAAGAGTGCTGTGCAGGATTCCACTTACTTTGTGACAGTAATACATGGGTCTATTTCATTTAAATATTTAAAGAAGGCCTCTAACTGATCTCGCTTGATGATAAAAAATGTGTCATCAACATAGCGCCACCATAATTTTGGCTAGAAGCCTCCATTGTTAAGGGCTTTGTTCTCAAAATGCTCCATATACATGTTCGCAAGTACTGGAGATATCGGTGAACCCATTGCCAACCCTTCTTTTTGTCTATATAATTGCTCATTGAATACGAAGTGGTTCATGCTAAGGCAGATCGATACACCGTTGATAATTTGCTGGACGCTCAAATTTGTGCGATCTGACAAACTGGCATCAGATTCCAAGGCCCGTCTAGCTAGTTGTAACGCACTTGTTGTATCGACGTTGGTTAACAAAGCGCTCACATCAAAACTAACCATTATTTCATCGTTATCTATGGTTACCGATTTTAAGCGTGCTGCAAAGTCATTTGCGTTCTTCATGAACGAGGCTGTATTGCCGACTAAAGGTTTCAACAAATAAGCCAAATGTCTAGCTAACTCGTGCGCAGGTGATCCGATACCGTCGACAATAGGTCTTACAGGAATGCCTTCTTTATGTATTTTAGGTAGGCCGTAGAACCTAGGAGTTAAAGTCGACTTGGGATACAGGTTATACCACAAGCCCTTTCCCAAACTCTTCTTAACACCACGCAAATACCTAGAGACAACCGTTTTGCTATTATTCGTTACATTTTCCATTTTACCATTATTTATCCGTTCATAAGGTCCCTCTGATAAGTGTACCCCAACCTTGTCTAAATAGTCGCTTTTGTTCAAAATTACCGTTACTTTACTTTTATCAGCCTTAGTAATGGCTATATTTGGTTTTAGCCACACAAAAGGAGCGAATAGGAGAAATACAAAACCGTAAGTTCAACAAGTTATTTGAGTTTTATAATAAACGTTCTTCAGTTAAATCTAATAAGCCATTATCTAGCAACCAGTATTCTAGTGTTTTGAATTTATCTAATCGACAACTTCCGCAAGCTGAACAAAGATTGTTGGAGAAGAGCTTGAATTACTGCATAAGTAAGAGTTTTATGAAAGCTGAGGATCTTATCCCCTGTATTGAGGGATCATTAAATGCACTCCCCAACGAACAGGCAGACGCGGTAAAAAAACTGTATCGCAGGTGTCATTAAAAACCTGGAACAAGGCGATGCAAACCTTGATTCACACGAAAGACAAGCACTTCTTACGCTGAAACAAGATACAAATATAGCCATTACTAAGGCTGATAAAGGTAAAGTGACGGTAATTTTGAACGAAAGCAACTATTTAGACAAGGTTGGGGTACACTTATCAGAGGGACCTTATGAACGGATAAATAATGGTAAAATGAAAAAGGTAATCAATAATAGCAAAACGGTAGTCTCTAGGTATTTGCGTGGTGTTAAGGAGAGCTTGGGAAAGGGCTTGTGTAGCCCCGTTAGTTATGTACTTTTACGTATGTGGACCACTGTGTCAACTGACCTTGACCGTGTTCACTTGTATCAGATTGACGTGGATACACACTGTGTGGAAAATCGGCCACTGATCCTGGTCATTCCCACGAGACGTGACACACTGTAGTCGTACTATAGGCTGTTTAGCGGTAAGGTCAAATAAGTGGTGGTGGGTTGACTGCTACTTAATCATGTTCCCTGTCCTGACTATCACCCTTGGTCTGACGAAGCTTCTGTGTCAGAAGTGAAACGTTACCCAAAAACTACTCTAACCGATTGCACACAAATTTCTTTGCAATACTAAAGCTAATTTTATAGCAAACGTGAAGCTTTACGGAAAGCGTAATTGATCAAAAATGACCGTCGGAAATACACTTTTATATTTTAATTGAAAATTCCTTAATGTAGTTTTAAAGACCACCAGATAATTAAATTGATTTATTTACAAGCATTTAAATTCTGACTACAGGTTGGTTAACTTCCAGGAAATGTGAGTTTTAATGAAAATGATAATATATGTTAAATTATAATAATAATTATGTATTGATTTAAAATGTGTGATTACTACCACGGTTGCTTCTACTACGAAAAAGACTTAGTGAAAGCTTGTGGGAAATGGGGTTTAAACTAAAAACAATACCTCCTAGGGTTTTACTCGTTTATCCTGTAACGTGGATGGAATGCGATTGAATTATTTCGTTACCTTTAGCTCAAGTAATGTTCAAACATTCAGCTTGCCAGATTCTGCGTAGTACAGCTGATGTATTTTTAATTGAAGTGATACTGGCTTGGGCTGTATACATTAACCGCTTTTATTCATAATCGCTTCATTGGATTTAGACCATGAAATAAAAAATGTTCAATGAAAAAATATATATCATATAAATTAAAGTTGTTTGGAAAAGGGATTAAAGCTGCACGAATATCACAGAAAATTACTTCTGAAAAGGAAAACATGAATGGAAAATAATTAATAATGATATCTGTAATGCGAAACTTTAACATCGTTCCCTTTTTTGCTTTTACCATAGGAGGCATATAAGTGATGATTTGTGAGTTGATTATTCTAAAGTATTAATTAGCAAATGTACATCCACAAATGCACGTTAATTCAAACGGTTTTTCGTTTTAGGTCGTCGGCCCAAGAAATAATGTAAGTACCGTTTAGTTTCGGTGTATTACTCCATCATCCAAATGCATTTCAATATTTCTTTGTAAATCTCCTTCACAGTGAAAAGTTGTTAGAGGAAGTGTAAGTCAGGACAGTCTATTTCTGATTTTCCATTTATATGATGAAAAGTTCATATTTAAATTCGAGTGTTGTGGAGTATTCACACACACGGACGCCGTTTCCAGTTACGTATACACGTAACGTAGATATGGTTTACTGACACTAAATCGTCGACACTTAAACCCTAGAAACTTAACCACCAGACATTTAGTCCCCAGACATTTAACCCAAAAGTCACTTCATCCCCAGTCACTTAATCTTCAGTCAGTCAGTTTGATAACTTCTGAAGAATCCGCATATTTCAGCATCCTTCTTCAAATGTTTGATATGAACCCCACCACTTGCTTTCGGCAATCCTTTCGCAAACCGTTAGGAAATGTCCACATGGTGGGATGTTGGCAAGAAAAGAGTGACTGTAATGCATCATTCAACGGCACAATCATGAGGCGTAAAGCATCGTCTGCCTCATTATCTACTTTCATCTTTCATCTTTTTCTTTGCATGTTATGACATCTCGAGCAATTCAGCGATACTCAACTACAGAAAAATTGACTTTTTCAAAATCAGAAGTTATCAAACTGGGGATTAAGTGACTGCGGATGAACTTTTGGATCAAATGTCTGGTGATTAAGTGTCTAGGGATTAAGTGTCGGCGATTAAGTGTCTGAGGATTAATTGTATGACGATTAAGTGACAGGACAGCCGCAGATATATGAGAAAAACATTAATTCCAGCTGTGCACACAGTCTTCGTATTTTCGAATAGCAGTTGTTTCTATACAATTATCTATGCTAAAACATGTGGAGATGCATTATCCATAATAATTGAAATCAAGTGCATATTTGATTCTTTAAAGATAATTGGCAATTTTCGATTATCAGCCTTGCAGGAGTAAAGTGAGTAATGCTTTGTGTATTTTCCACGTTTTTTCGGAATGATGATTCTCATTTTTCATTGAGAAAATCCAGGAATTGCAAGAGTTTTCTTGTCATTAAAGACGCATGTTTGGCGTATTTATAAAAGCAATTGTTGTATATTAATGCTGAAAACTGCATGCTTTATTCCTGATTGTTTTTTTTAAGTCTTTACTAGTAAGTTAATAGGTTTACCAGGGAATATTGATAAACTCTTCAGAGGAATATGCTATTCGAAAATCGAAAGCAGACTTGTAGATCCTAAACAAACGCAGATAGCGTAGATGACTGCGAATAAAACCGCATAAAATATACTTCACCGTTGACGGAAAAATATAAATCAAAAAAATAGTTCAATGCTACGTCAACGTTGGAATGCAATTAAACAATATTGCTTGTCCAGCGAAGAACATTCCCAAATTCAGAAAACTTATTTCACCGCGTATTCTCAAGGATTCAAGGATTTATGGTTATAAAAGTTAATACTTTACAACACCACAGGATTAGGGTATGAATAAAAACATGAAAAATACAATCGTATGAAAGCAATAGAGAATACCAAATATAAGGCTCAAGAATGATGTTTGTTTGCAAGTGCAAATCCAATTTCGCTTCAAAAATCGCCAGGCAAGGAGAGTCCACTACATGTTGGGGTAGGGAATTCCAAAGAAATATAGCACGTGCGGTGAATAAAATGGCGCCGACAGTCAATACGGGAACTTGGAACGTGAAGGGATAAGGTATGACCGCGTGTCACTTGCCCGTCACACAAATTAAGTAAGTGTTTTAGTGTCCTTTAGTATCCACATTTCTATAGGTCAAAATAATGTCGCGTCGTATCCTCGTTTGGGTAGAGTCACATAGACCCAGATGTCGCAATCTTCCGGTGTACGGAACATTGCGAAGACCCATCACGATCTTTGTTGCTGTATGATAGATTTTAACGAAGAGAGCAATATCCTTTCGCAGCCAAGAAGCCCAGACCTCTACCGCATACTCCATCGTAGTGCGAAGGTAGACATTCATTATTCTTGGTAACGTTACCAGAGAGAATCTTCCAAATATTTTTCGAAGAAGAAGATTCAAGATTCAAGAAGATTCAAGAATTTATGGTCACAAAAAGCACATAGCTTCACAATTACCATATCACAGTAAATATGCGTTCAATAATAGGTAAAAAAAAATTAACTATACGATCTCACTGGAGTCAAGTAATATGCTTACCCTGAGTCAACACACAGGCATCGTCAAATCGTTAAGTAACAAATAATTGTCCAAGGTACGAGTGAATGTTTGGATACAGGGAGAGGTGATAATTGCTTCGGGAAGGGCATTCCACAGGAAACAGACACGTACCGAATAGAAATATCGGCGACAATTAGTACGGGAATGGGGAATTTGTAGTGCCGCTGAGTGGCTACGTGTAATTCCTGATTCACGGTATTTGAACAAATGTTTGAGTGGATGATCTGGAGTATTCAATATCTTGTAAGTAATTATAACGTCACTTCGAAGTCTACGTTGAAGGGGAGTGGGGAGCTTTAGCTTTTCCAACCTTTCCTCGTATGTAAGGTTTCGATAACCACGCACGAGTTTAGTTGCACGATGATATATCTTGTCAAGCAAGAATATATCTTTTTTCATCCACGGAGTCCATGCTTGCGATGCGTGTTCCATTGTGGGAATTAAGTAGGTCTTCATGATTCTTGGCAACGTTACAGGCGTAAAGGTTCGGAAGATCCGTCGAAGCATACCTAGAAGCTTTGAAGCACGCTTGTAAATGACCTCACAATGCACGCTGTTCTTTAGGCTGCCACATATCCAGACTCCAAGATCCTTCTCCGATTCGGTCCAGCTCAAAATCGTCTGCCCAAAGTGATATTCGTACTGAAAGGGCTTACCGATTTGCAGTAACTTGCACTTTTGAAAATTGAACGGCAGTTTATTTCTAACTGACCATTCGTGTAGTGCATCTAAATCACTTTGCAGTTTTACGCAGTCTGCAGTTGATTTTATTCGCATCCAAAGTTTAACATCATCCGCAAAAAGAACTACCTTGCATGAGAGCGTCTCAGGTAAATCATTGATGTAAACTAAGAAAAGCACTGGACCGAGAACGGAACCTTGCGGTACACCACTGGAGGTATTAATGGCTCGTGATTGTACCCCGTTAACTCGAACGGTTGCCTTGCGCTCATTGAGGTAGCTTTCGAACCACACGAGTAGCTGCCCGTCAATACCAATCTGTTTCAGCTTCCGTAGCAACAGGAAGTGATCAACTCTGTCGAAAGCTTTCGACATATCCAGATAGCACGCGTGCACACTGTCTCCTGCGTCAACCGTTTGGGTCCAATCATGTAATACCGTCAGCAAGTTTGTCAAGCAGGAGCGAGCTTTACGAAACCCATGCTGGGCGACAGATAGTATATTTTGTGATTCCAAGTGATGAACTATATTTTCCGTCACTATGCGCTCCATCACTTTGGATATCACGGGGAGTAGGGTGACAGGACGGTAGTTCGCGGGATCTGAACGGCTACCACCCTTATAAATTGGTGAAATTACTCCTGTCTTCCACTCTGTTGGCACCACTCCTTCGGTTAGGGAATGTTGGAACAATTGGCATAGTGGTTCACACAGCTGCTGGTCACAGGATTTTAGTAGTGCTGGTGTTATTCCATCGGCTCCAGGAGATTTCCTAGGGTTCAGTCGACACAAGTGTCCTCGTATAATCGCTGAATTAATCTCAATATTATTCAGTTGTTGAGATACAATCGATGTCAGTAAATTCTCATTCGCCCTAACCGTTATCGGGCTAAACACATTTTCATAAAATTGAGCGAGAGTATCAGCCGTTTCCTTTGCTGTGACTGTTAATCCATTCTCAGAAATAACAGGAAACACCCCTGGTTTCACACTGGACCGAGCATTGACAATCCGATAGAGAAGTTTAGGGTTTTCTTCCATTTTCAAAGACAGAGAGCGATGGTAATATTGCTTGTCCTCTTTGACGAGAGCATTCACTTTGTTACGAATTTTAGAAAATTGCTGCCAAGAGGCATCAGTTCTGGTCTTCCGGTGTTCAGTCCAAGCAAAGTTTCGTTTCCCGAGCCATTTTTTTGTGCGACTGCGAAGCTTAAATCGGAAATCACTTGCCCGTCGTTCATCAACAAATCGCGAATTATGATCTATGTTTGACTGAAGTATTTTCGTGAGCTCACTGCATTGTGTTTCGGTGTTGTGCTGATCAAGTTCTTGCCAATTTACTAGCCCAAGCGATCCACGTAGACCAGCGTAGTCGATCATTCTGAATTGTTTGGAGGAGGCACAAACTCGTCTAGCACTGCAAACAAACTCAAAGGCTAGCACCAGATGATCACTCCGACCGAGGTGCGCAATGTAGTCAACACCCTCAACTGCTGTTTTCTCTGAAGTAAAGATTGGATCCAAAATTGATGGCAACTCTGATCCTCTTCTATGAGTAAAGTCAAACACATGATTATGCAGTGGAATCATGTCGATGACGTCACGAAATTTGTGATCAAATGTGTGTATAGGGTGATCGGACCTGGCAAAGAGATGAGGAAGATTGAAGTCCCCGATGGGTAGTAATTGTGAGCTACGCTCCTCTCCGGCGTAATTTAGCGCTTGTAATAACCTGCCATTCTGAGTATCATTCGAGGCTGGAGGGCGATATATGATTCCAAGAATGCAATCGTCCTGTGACACATTCGTGAGACTGCACCAGAGGGTATCTTCGAAATCAAGTCTTGGATCGTGAATTTTCATGCACTGAAGCCGTTCGTGACAGTATAAAGCCACACCACCACCTTTTCTTGGGCGATCGTTCCGTATTAGCATCATGTTGGGGATTGAGAGTTCACTATCAGTCATACAGGATTGAAACCAGGTTTCAGTAACAGCAACGAGGTCTGGCGTGTATCGTTTGCACAGCTCGGTCAGTTCAGTCAATTTGTTGAACAGACTTTGAGCATTGGTATAGATGCATTTAAGTGAGTTTTTAGAATGTTACACTGAGTCAGTATTAGTAATTATTGGTCCGACGATGTTGACGTCGGACCGAGATCGTTTTTTGAAGCAATTTGAAGTAATTTCGCGGGCGAATTTGCACCAGTTTCGGATAATTGCGTAATTGAGGGCTCCAGGTGGACCTCAACAGCGGTTTTTGAGCTACACAGTCTAACGTTTTCAGGTAGCCTGTTTCTGTTCACTTTCAGCTTGCTTCGAACATCATCCGCCATGCTACTTGAAAGAAATGTAACCTTAAGTGGATTTGCCCCTTTCCCGTGATAGTTCGGTGAACGAGGTATTCTGTATGTGTCGACAACTACAGAATTTTGGAAACCGATATTTTGGGCTATAAATGACCATTGTTCACGGTCGTACTCTTTGTTTTCGAAGCCCGTTGTGGTGCCCGAATTTTCTGGAACGTCAAGCAGAATAATACCTAACAGTCTGTTGGCCCGTCGATATATATTCTGTCAGTACACAGTGTTATTCAGGTTTCCACTAATCCACACTCCAAGATCTTTCGTTGATAATTTTGATAATGTGATAATCATTATGAGATGGACATCACTTCTAAAGAAACATTGATACTAAATATCGGAAATAGCCAAATTCATTAACCATTAATGACGTCAAATTCTGCAGCGGTATCTGCGGAGTTTAAAATGATCAAAGAATAACTGTAATCAGTTGATAGTAAGTGGACCATTTGAACGAAATAAAAGCAATAAACGAAGTTCTCTGCGTAAATTTGTGTGCCATAATAGAAAGACATCTCATATATTCATCCTGTAAAACTATTTGACTAATATTGAGGGTGGATTTCATGAGTAAATGAGAATTGGCAAACTGAATTTATTTCCATGTGATACCTAAACTTGAACTACAGAATTGCTTTAACGAAACGTCTGTGCCAGAGGCGAGATGATACCAAAATATGTTAACAGATGCATAGCAAATTTTTATTTCATGATAAATAACAACGTTTTCGATTAAATTCACCATATTATGATGATAAACATATTTTCGATTGGCGTTCAGTTGAACATGCTGAACCGATTGATAAACTCATTAAGTTCTTCTTCTGAACAGACGGCGGGAGGACTACAGTCCGTGAAAGCCGCTTCACCTCTCGGGTCTCTGCTATCTCAGCGTAGATTCCTCACGAGGAGTTACTGAGCTGGAAAAGTAGGCGAATCGCGCAGGATAGCCGGATGTTCACCGTTTAAACTACTCTTCGGTGACTGCCCCTATTGCATCAGCGGAGAGTGCATTCCAAATATTGACCACTCTGGTCGACAGAGTAAACGATGGCTCCAGGTGTTCCGTTCGGCGCTTCCGCAACTTCAGCGAACGACCACTAGTTCTGAAGTCTGTGGATACCGAAAAGAATTGTTGAAGTTCCGTTCCGTAATATCCAAGCAGGATTCTCCGCGTGACCAGCAAATCATATCGCATTTTCCGATATTCCAGTGGGAATAGTTTGAGTTCCCGCAATCTGTCGTCATAGGGAATACGAAATATACCACTCACGCACTTGGTAGCCCTCCTTTGGACTTTCTCCAGTCGATCCTTCTCCTCTTTAGTTAACGGATAGTTCACCGCAAGCCCAAATCCTGATATTTGTCTGACGTGAGAGCTATGTAGAACTTGAAAATCTTTGGGATTTATCTCTAAGAAGGATCGTCTCAATGCCCACCACATGCGTGTGTGCGCTTAAAAACTAAATGATGGGATGTATATTTTCGCTACTGAGTCTTAGCAAATAATTAAAATATTTTGAATTTCCAGGTTGAAACTCCTAGACATCTGGAATTAGTAAGTGCATAAATGTCTTATTGTTATTTTATATGTTCGACACATTATATCAAAAATGTATTTGTTTACAATAGCGATGACGCGGATTCACATCTGTGAGTTTATAAAATCTAAAATTCAAAAGTAAACATTGTTAAATATGCAATAAAACTATTTTTTGGTTTCTAGACATAAAGCATCGAAGAGGTTGTAAGTTTTCGTAAATCTGTAGCGAACAAATGCAAAAATATAACAGAAAAATTTTATTGTAAAAACGTACTCACGATAAGTGAAAATTCAATGTCCAATGTAAATATCCACACACTAAAATACTCCAGCTCCAAACTCCGGTGTGTCGCGTTGATCAGCAATTATAATTGACGAAGCTGCAAATGTGGCGACAAGACAATTTTGCTGTTAACCGTCGTGATTCGCAAACACGCAATGATACAGCACCACTGAAATCAAGCAGAAGAGGAAAGCGCGCGGAAAAAGTATATTATGGAATAATCGTTGATTAAATCAAGCATATATGGAAATGGAAGTACAATTGTAAAAAAAGTGAAATTACAAGTTGCTACAATTCTTCGGCTTCCATTTTTTTTCAAAAAATAATAGAGATAGAATTAGCAAATGCGATATAAATTTGTTAAATATAGTTGTTCATATCTGGGTAATATTAAAAGCAAATCTAATTGCTTTGACTGATGTCGAACTTCGACACGAGGTAAAAGTGTAGCATGTGGGGTAAAGACAGGCCGGGCCATTTCAGATCAACATATGGCAATTGGCCTATACCTGGCAAATTATCGACATTCATTGGTCCAACAGTAACAATGAAACAACGTTTTACTTCAGTAAAAAAAGCGTACAAGCTTAAAATAACAACTGCAGGATGGTATGGTATTTAATAAAGCAAGCGAAAGTGAACAGATGAAGCGAGTGTCATAAGAGGATAATAGAGCAATAGTTTTTGTGGCGTAAAAGCATAGCTTAAAAACCCACAGGGTGTTATATACAGTACGGTGAAAATAAAACAGGGAGTATCATCTAGTACGGGGGCGGGAAGGCCATATAGCGGGCCACACTCGCTTGGAAATTGCGTCTACCCGAGTTTGCGAGGCGGTAGCAGGGGAAACGGAGGCATCGTGGTTACGTTAGACTTGTAAATAAGTGAAACAGTGAGTTAAATGTAGTACGTGCTAGGCATCAAGGGGTTTTGTAATGGAGTTCTTGGAGGAAAGAGTCGATTCTGTGTTTAAACACGGTTAAGGAAGGAGCCGATACCACATCCTCTGGTAATATATTCCAAAGAACACAAACACGCACAGAGAAAAAGTACTTTCGGCAGTTGATACGGGACTGTTTCAAGCTAAGTCTGAGTGAGTGACCGCGCAAATGCGTTGTCTCGGTATTGCGGGAGAATAGGGAAAAGCACGGGTGGGTGGGTGAGGACATGATCTAATGGAGATAGATAAGATCACCACGGGTCCGGCGATACTGCACAGAAAACATTTTCAATAATTCCTATCTTTGGGGATATGGCATGAAGAACAATCCTCTGACGTTCAGCGGTACAAACACAAACAAACCGTAACAACGTTGCACGAACGCATCTCATTTTCGTCTTGATTTCTCCGCGAGTTCAACCTGTCTAACGCTAATTGCACATGAATCCAATAACATAAGAGACGCTCATTAGCCGCAGGCGTTCATTAACCATTGGGAAAATAACGAAACACGCCTATCTCACATAGACAGAGCAAACAACCATCCTCACGCATGCACGCCCTGTTTGTTGATTCTATTTTATTTTCTCAGTCGATTTCGTGCCAACCGGTACACTTCAAGACATCGCCACCCTGAGCCCCTTGGGCCGAAATCAACGAATTGCATGCCCTTCAATTACGGCTGACGTTGTCCGTCATTCCATACTTGCGATGTTGTCACACAAATTGTTCCATCGGAATCCGCCGCAAACCAAAAAAATATTACAAACTCGGATTTGTCGTCGTTGGACAATTCTACGCTTCTTGCTCTTTTGTTGTGTCGGAGGGTAGAGTTATGCATCCCATTTAAAAGTTCGTAATTAACAATAGTCGCGGCACAACTACGCATTTGTTATAATGAAAAATGTTATCTAAAATATTCAAGTTCCGCTCCCATGTATGGCTAGTATAACTTCTTTCTAGCATATGCGAACTAGTAAATTGGATGATACATTGTCTCAAATAATACACGTGTTTTCCCTACACACAGGAATAATCTCCAGGTGAGTCAATAAGGTTATAAATATTTGGAAAAATTACGACGCTTTTTCAATGTAATATAATATTTTGTTACGCAATATCATATTTTCATCCTAACTCTTTGACTTTTTCAACCAACAGGTACTCAAATCCACTACGAATTGAGCAAAGTTTACGAAGCCGAACTATCGCGCATTCACGCTGCATTACATTCATAAAATATGCATCGCACTTTATGAAATTATCGCTGGCTAACAATCTTTTCAATATAGCCTGGGATTCGGCGTGGGGTTTTATTAGAAATGCTTCGAAGTGCAAAATAGTTGACAACAGTTAAGTAAAACTTAGGATTTCTGACGCGAAAATGACATCGCTTGAGGGAAGACAAGGGATTTTTCTCGATCCTACACGAAACATCCACAGACAAGGCTATTCAAATTTTAATAGTCTTGCGAAATATTCATAGATGATTAATTTCTATCCATATAACCGTAAACGAAACAGTTTGTGATTCTTGTATTGGAACATCGTGGTTCGTTTTACGAACCCAATGTAACAGATGAATTCAAATGTAACATTGTTCACAACTTATCTACTGTTGCGAGCCTCACTGAACCTAATCTTACAAAGTACACCTGATGACGGCGAACAGCGAGAAAACAGTAGTGGTGTATAAGTGCTGGGGAAGTGAGCAACACATTACTCTCGTCATCCATAAGTGCCTCGAGTGCTTGACAAAGAATCACTTTGTGATTCTGTTTTATTCTCGTGGGTTGTTTGTACGAACACTATTTAACAGTGGCATTCAAGTATAACTTTGTTTACCACTTTATCACTGTTACAAGGCTTACGGAACCTAATATAACCGTTTCCAACAGGTGAACGCAAAAAGCCAGAAAGCGGTAGTGGTTTGGAATTATGGCGAATGTGAGCAACACAATACTTTGGTCATCCATAAGCGCCTCGATTTTTTAACCAAGAATCACTTTGTGATTCCGTATTTGAACATCGTGGTTCGTTATACGAACCCTATGTAACAGTGTCATTCAAGAAAAACTTTGTTTACCACTTATCCACTGATTCAAAGCTTACTGAACCTAATCTTACCATCTCCACCTGATGACGGAAACAGCCAGCAAGCTGCAGCGTTGTCTGTTGTACAGAAACTTCGTCAGATCAAGCGTAATAGACTCTGATTGGTCTGACCACTAAACAGCCTATTGAAATCCTAAGGAACTTATATTCTAATATCGGTTATATTTAAAGCAAAAATGCGTTATCACCGGGAACTTGTAACTTGCGTGCGACTATCTCCTCCTGGAGGATGAGTCGCTTCAATGAAGACTCTTGGGAATTTGGGTACAAAGCAGCGTCCCCAGCACCACACGGTGTTTGTTTGAGTCACCTTCTCTAGCCTTTGCACAACCAAGTGCGACCTGCAAGGCAGCATGGAGTTGCCAGAAAGAGGTGGTGTGCACCAACTAACCGTCTGTCAAACTCCGTTCCAGGTTTTTCTCCAGAAGCCTTTCCCGCGATCGGGTATCCGGCAAGGCAGTGAAGGTTTAAAATCAGGGTTTTCCTTCCCTTAGATGAAATGCCCTCCCAGACTAACAAGCTACATCTGCCCGAAGCAAACTGGTTTCCTGGCGCCAGTCACTCGCCCTCGTCACTTCTCGTGTTGGTAGAAGCAGTTCCTCCGAGCTTGAGGAGCCACATTTGCAGGCGAGAAGCTGGACTTGATTGTAAGAGGCTATTTGAGACGCGCGCCATATGGGAGCATTTTATAAACAGTGGGAGCTTATCCCCACTGCCACCCCCGGCTATGACAACCTTTGGAACGATCGACTAATTACTTTACAAGTGAGTCTTGTGGCTCTGTCACATTCTTTATCCACCTACTTCAGCGGAAAACCACCAATCAAGGACATATACAAGAAAGCGTGCGGCCATCATTACAGGGAGAATATACGATAAAATCATTAACTCTTGAAACAACAGACATGTTGTAGACTAAGTAATCCGTTGAATCCACTGTTCAATAAGTTTCGCACAAAAAACTACGAATTTCCCGCACAGAGTCCAGGCGTGATCTTAGCTGAAGCGCGCAAAACGCTTGAGACAAATGCAGTGTGTTGCTGACATCGCCAGAACGGACACTCGACAATGGGTTTCCGGTTGTTTGTCGCTATCAAATACAAAATTAAGTGCCCTCAGTGAGTCCGACGCTGAAATCCGTGAAACTTTCCGAAAGTTCAAAAGACGTATCGCCGCCATGATTCATTATGCCAGCTCAAAGCAGCACAACAATGAACTACGTTCGAGCATGCGCACCGATGCTCTCCGAAATAAGTTGTTCGGTAGTAATTTTGATATAGAGAAGCAAATCAACTTGCATAGGTTACGCTGGTTGGGTCACGTTTAACGGATGCCGGACCACCGATTTCCAAAACAGATTCTTTTTGCGACACCACATCCAGATTGACGTAAATCTCGGGGTGGCCAAACCGTCACATGGCATAATAAGTCAAAAACCCTTACTAGTAATCTTTCCAAAGTCGGCGCAGCGCGTCTTCCCGGCTGGTGTCCCCGCGATCAGATATCGCAATTGCCAGTTACGCTTCAGGATATGTCCAGAAACCGTGTTCAATGACGGTCTTGCACTAAGCATTTTCTTGGAGTGTTTGTTTAACCTTGTATGTTGTCAAGCGGAGTGACGAGAAAAGCTTGTTATGATGCATGACAGTGAAAGCCGCAAGGAAGCTGCCACGCTGATGTTGCTCTACTCGTTCACGAAACTTGTTTGAATGCATGTTCCATTCGAGGTGTAGGCACCTCTACCCCGTTTGTTTGTGCTTACTCTTCTATAAAATACGTAGCTAGTTAAGTCCCACCCTTCCCCATCTTTTAGGATTTTACTTTTTCATGGTTGTGTGGCAGTTAAGCATTCGGTACGCACTACCGTTGTAATGCTGTCTGTGATGATGATGAGGTACCGTAACCCAAATATACGTCGTGTAAAGGCTCCTATGAACACACTCACAATGCATAAACACTGAAAGCTAGCCAGACACGGAGATTAATAAGCGGGTTGGCAGAGCAGCCGTCATATTACCCGTTTAAACTCTTGTGTCTGCAGCAACGACAAATTCATAACGAGGACAAAGATGATGACATACACTGCTGGCATATTAAATGCTTTACTGCATGGTGGGGAAACCTGAACCGTCCACGAATGGATGCCTTCCATTTAAGCAGCTGCATCTTGAACATATCGTGCATGGACAAACTGACAAATGCCAAGGTGCTTTATAAAGCTTGTTCACCCTACTACGACAGCGCCGCCTAGGTCATGTGTACAAATGATCTGTCGTTAAGATAACGATAAAAAACGGAACCTTCAGCCATATTGGCACCTGTTTCGTTATTATTTTATCACGAATCAATGGCAGGAGGCAACCATGTTGTTGTTGTTGGCCTCCTTCAGTCGTTGTCGACGATCGAAGTACAACAAAATCGAATGAATGTCCATGTTCTACAGCTTTTTAAATGACTAAACAGTCCGATTCGGGAGGAACAATCTCTCCCGCAGCGCTGACAACGAAAGTCAGAACTCGGTGGTATTGCATCAGTTACACGACGGCGGCGTGATTTGCGTTCAGCAGCCAAGAGCTGTATCTGCTACTCCCTAGCTTGCAGACGACGCTTTACACAATGCCTCCATGTGTATCATGGCAATAAACCACGAACAATCAGAACAAATGAAAGAATCATTTTATTTGACAACAAGTTCGACATTGATCACGGGTTCAAGAATCATTCACATAGTAAAACCACATCACATAAACACAGACATTTTTTGGGGGGGAGAAAAAGAACATGGGTCCGTTTCGATTGAGGTTCACCTGAAAGCAGGATAAAAACAAGTTGGAAAAGTAGTGAGGACAAAAACTTATTCGAACAAGTCAACATGACGATGGCATTACACCAGTATCATGTACCGAGTGCTTGGTTACCATACAACCATGAAAAAGTAGAATTCTGAAAGATGGGGATTCGTGATAAATTCCAAGCAGGTTATAATAGTCTGGACAGAATCACCAAAGGTAAACACGTTGTTGTGCCCGACGACAACAACGGATCTACAAAGAAAAGTGATCTTTGGCATGAAATGTCGAGTGGCAGCTTGCAATGTCTTTCGGATAAAGATATGGCAGTATCAGATGCAGAAACTACGGAGGGTTCTCTGGACCTGAACGTCGTTCATAGTACTTACCCCGCAATTCCGCAGCTGATGGTTAGTAACCTTCAGAATACAACGGTACTTCAAGAGGTTGAGGTTTATTCATCCATCCAAAATAGCACGCCAAAAAACGTGCTGTCTCCTCGGGTACTACGCCCGAGGAACAAGCATGATTGAGTCAAAATGTTTTGCTGGGTCCCGTCGCCACAGTGCTATACGGAAATTCATGTAGTATCCGAAATAAGTGGTCCGAACTTTCTATCCTGGCACATGAGCTCCGGCCACATGCAATAGCACTGTCGGAAACCTGGCTATCAGAAACTGATTCTATCCCCGAGATGATAAGTAACAGATATTCTGTAGTCAGATGCGATAGACCTAGTGAAACAAATGGTGGCGGGGTTGCCATTTTTCTTGGGCTTGGTTTTCGAACTACAGAATCGAGCGTTCGGCTTAGCACGCACAACGTGCAACTATGCTCCTGCGTCATCCACTCATATAAACAATCAATGGTAATAGCGTGCGTTTATATGAGTCCTCAAGCTAAATTGCAGGATTTGCATAATCTGCTTGAAAATCTCAGTTTATTGCGCTCCGAGGGGTCCCAGGTTCTTATAGTGGGTGATTTCAATTCACCCCACATATCATGGTCGACTCAGTGTTCCACCGATAAATTGTCTGAAGACTTTACCGAATGGATTCACACGCATGCTATGAGCCAGCATGTCATTGAGCCAACAAGGTTTCGACAGGGTTGCTTACCTTCGTTACTGGATCTTGTAGTCTCTTCGAGTGGTGAAATGGTAGGACAGGTAGAATACCTCCCTCCGCTAGGGAAGAGTAATCATATTATGATAAGCTTTCAGCTAATACTCAGGTATGAAAAACCTCCTCCTAAACTGAGGCGTGATTTCAAATGTGTAGATTGGGATCTTGTAACAGAAGAAGCTGAAACGATCCTGTCGCAATACACAGGTGAAGATGTGGCAGCTAATTGGCAGCTTCTCCATTGCTGTCTCTCGAGCTTGCAAGATAAGTTTGCTCCGTTGGTTCCTGTCAAGCGGCGCAACAAGCCAATGTGGTTCACACCTGCGATGCGTCGGGTGATTAAATTCAGGGATCGTGCCTGGAAAAGCTATAAGACTTCACAGACACAACGGTCCTGGATACAGTATAAGACAGTGAGGAATAAGGCTGTAGCTATGCAACGCACAGCGAAACGTGAATTTGAAACACGGTTGGCACGCAATATCAAGCAGTGCCCAAAGCGTTACTATAGCTATGCCCAATCTAAAGGCAAAACGCGCGAGTGGATCGGTAACCTGCAACAGGATAACGGACCCCATATAGTTTCAGATGTCGAAAAGGCTTTAGCGTTTCTCAAACACTTTCAGTCAGTCCAGAGAACTGACCGCCAAATAGACCCGCCTATCACACCAGTCTCTGTAAAATCGGATGGCATTGCTGCACTCGAGGTACTATATTTCACTAATGAGGAGATTAGAATTCAGCTTGCAGCAACTAACCCACATAAGTCTGCAGGCCCAGACGGTATTCACCCTCAGTTTATTAGAAACTTGGCGCCCGTACTAGCTGAGAGCGTGGGTCGTCTTTTTAACGCATCGCTGGTGCATGGAGTTATTCCGAGTGATTGGAAGCTAGCCGATGTTATCCCGATACACAAAAGCGGCAGTCGTTCATCTGTCTGTAACTATAGACCGGTAAGCCTTACTGTCATTCTGTGTAAGATCTTAGAGAGGCTGATCAGAGATCGGATCTGCAGGCACTTAGTTGAGTTTAAGTTGCTGGACTCTGCTCAACATGGCTTCCTTAAAGGAAAGTCGTGCCTAACAAACCTCTTGGGCTTTCTAAACGAGGTCACCAGAAAATTGGATAAGGGCCAACAGGTTGAGGTTTTCTACTTGGACTTCTGCAAGGCTTTCGACTCAGTGAACCATAGACTGCTCGCTACCAAACTAGGCTATATGGGTATCGCTGGTCCTCTAAGGAACTGGATAGTAGGCTTCTTAAGCAACAGGTACTTTCGTGTCAGGGTGGGCAGTACGTACTCACCGAAAGTAAGGGTTACAAGTGGAGTTCCGCAGGGATCTGTACTCGGGCCGCTACTTTTCCTTATCTTCATCGATGACTTGGCAGCGGCGCTTAAGTGTCCCTGCTACATTTTTGCGGATGATGTCAAGTTTATTGGATCACCGAACGAAAGTGATTTTATTGACGATATTGAAAAGGTTATCAAGTGGTCTGTTATATGGGATCTACCAGTTAACTTCTCAAAAAGCTATCTCTTGTCGGAAGTCGGCAAGAAGCTGGCGGTAGCTGGCCCAGATGGTACACTTGTGATAACTGGGGTGCCGAGAGTACGCGACTTAGGTATAGAGATTTCTGCGGACTTCAAATGGGCTGATCAATGTGCAGCAGCTGCACATCGTGCTAGGAGCGCGCTGTTTCGCCTTCGATCAGTTTTATCCTGCAGGTCCCCGGAGGTTTTCATACCGATATACAAGGCTGTCGTTAGACCTCATCTCGAGTACTGCATTCAAGCTTGGTCACCTTATCTTGAAAAAGATATTGCAAGGCTTGAGGGTGTTCAGCGCCTTGCTACTCGCATGATCGAAGGGCAATCAGGTAGATCTTACGAGCAAAGACTATTAAGTCTAGGGCTCTTTTCACTGAAAAGAAGGCGGCTGCGTGGGGATCTGATAGAAACCTTCAAGATCATGGCCGGTTTTAGTACTATTCAACCAGGTGAAATGTATGTTCTCGCACCCAATGTGGGTACTCGAGGTCACCCTCTGAAACTGGCCAAACAACATGTCAGGTCTAATGCTCGTAAGCACTTCTTCAGTGAAAGAGTAGTAAGCTACTGGAACTGCCTACCTGAAGATGTCGTGAACTCTAACTCTGTAATGTGTTTCAAGAATAGACTTGATGCCGTATGGAGCTCATTATTTCCTGCATTTTGCCCCTAATTGAGTAATGATATTGTATTTACCTGGTCTTTGAAATGCATTAATGTCTCCTCACCTTTGGTGAGGGGAGTTTTTGCTCTACATTCCAGGTAACCATCCTACCAGAAGAAATCTGTGAACCTATTTTGTTTGAAGTGGTGGGCGCTCTTTTTGGCATACCACCGGAAGAAATCTGGACGCTCGATTGGCGACTGCCACATATCGTCCTGTGCAAACTGAACTGAACTGAACTTGTGCTGTCAATGGCTAATAAACAAATCGAGCGCGCACAATTTCGTGCAGGAACTCATCGCATCAATAGTAAATAGCATGTTAAGTTGTAGATCAAGTTGAGCGTGACTGAAACAGTCTAAAAGTCAATCACGCAACTAGATTTGTTTCGACGGTATGCGGTTGAGCACCCGGCAGTTGCAGTTGATTCATGGTACTATGGTGTTTTCATCATTGTATATTTTATTACAAGAGGAAGGAAAACCCTTATCTCAAACCTCCACTGCCTTGTGGCTACATCCATTCATGGAAAAGGCTTCAGGAGTCAACCTCGAGGAAAAATCCGGAGCCGGAGTCCCGTTAGGCAGTCAGAAGTTTGTTCATCTTCGTCCTGCCAGCTCCTGCGACGGCATCGTTGTCCAAACGTATCAGCCTCGCTGTTCCTTTGGTTCCATTTGTGCCGTAGAGAGGGAGCACTTGCTGCATGGGCAACAGCTAGTTCTCCATATTGAACTGCCCTGGCGTACATCACAACGCACCAATGGAGAGGACACTCCATTCCGCTTCTACGGAAAATAACACTGAAAGCAGCAGATACCGGTTAAAAGCTATGGCTCGACTGTCGCAGAGCTAAGCGCCTGGGGCTGCTTTTGACGGTAAGAGAGACTTCCAGGTCTCGTTGGACGGCTATCGCCCGCCTCAAGCTGGGCAGCCCCCAGTCAATAAGGTGCCGTCTCGCCACGGTCTGCTATCCTCATTGGGTGCATGGGGATTAGGAATCAACCGACAAGCAGACTGTATTTTTCCGCACCAGCGAATCGAAATACCAAACAACAAATGTCAGTTCTGAAACTTGGAACCTGGAACGTCCGGTCCATGCTTCCAGGATTTCATGACGACGTCTCGAATATCAGAGGCGTTAGAAAGTCCGCTGTGATTAACAACGAGCTAAAAAGGCTGAATGTCGACGTGGCTGCCCTACAAGAGACGCGCTTACCAGACACTGGTAAGCTAACAGAAAGTGATTACACATTCTTTTGGAAAGGAAGAGGTTCCGATGAGCCTCGACTGCATGGAGTTGGGTTTGCCGTGCGAAACGACATATTGAAAGCAACAGAACCGAGCAGCAGCGGGAGCGAACGGATTTGGACTTTAAATCTGAGGTGCATTACTGGTACCATTACGTTGGTCAACGTTTATGCACCGACGCTCTCTGCGACGCCTGCTGAAAAAGACGCTTTTTATCATAACCTCACAGCCGTCCTGAAAAACGTGCCACAGAAAAACTGTGTAGTGGTATTGGGTGATTTCAATGCCAGAGTTGGTGCAGATTACGAGTCTTGGCAAAACTGTCTCGGAAGGTTCGGTATAGGTAAAACCAATGAAAATGGGCAACGCCTTTTAGAATTGTGCACACAGTTCAATCTTTGTGTCAGTAACACTTTCTTTCAAACAAAACCACAGCATAAAGTCTCTTGGAAGCATCCTCGCTCTAAGCATTGGCATCAGCTTGATCTTATTCTTGTTAAGCGAACTAATATAGGAAGCGTGCTCCTCACCAGATCATATCAAAGCGCAGACTGCGACACCGATCCTTCACTGGTCTGAGCAAAACTGAAGCTTCCCCACACGAGATTTCACTGCACCAAATTGTGTGCTAAGCCTAGGATAGACGTCACTCGCATGTGCGAACCTAATCTAACTGTGAAATTCGCAAAAGCCTTCACAGACGAGTTCAGCAAGACAACCCCACTTGAATCTGCTTCAGAAAACTGGGAATTGATAAAAAGCAACTTATGCCGAGTCGCACGTTCCACGTTCGGTCCGAAGAAAGCTTGAACGAGCGACTGGTTCGAAGCAAACGCTTCTGAGATGACTGCTGTGTTGGATGAGAAACGCTCAGCGTTCTTGAGGTTCAAAAAATATGCCAACAGATGAAAACTTACGTCTTCTAAAAGCAGCTGAAAATAAGGTCCAACAGACTGCAAGGCGATGTGCAAACGACTATTGGACTGAAGTTAGCCTCAATATCCAAAAAGCTGCGAATACCGGAAATTTTCACGGCATATATGATGGGATCAAGAGAGCCATTGGCCCAAACAAACTTAAAACGGCTACCATTAAGTCTTTATCTGGTAAGCCGATTGTCGACAAAACTCAACAGATGGAAAGATGGGTAGAGCACTTCTCCTCTCTCTACTCTAGTGACAGTACGGTTCTACCGCATGCAATTGAAAATGTCGAACGGTTGCCGACCATTGAACATCTAGATACCCCTCCTACTCTTGATGAGCTCAATAAGGCCATCGACCGCTTAGCGAATGGAAAGGCCCGTGGTGACGATGGAATTCCACCTGAGCTCATCAAATGCGGTAGAGCAGCCTTGTTACAGCCTCTTCATCGTTTGCTTCTCCAGTGCTGGCAGGAGGGGGTGTCCCACAAGAGATGCGAGACACAAAGATCATCACGCTATTTGAGAATAAGGGTGATAGAGGCGACTGCAACAATTACAGAGGAATCTCCTTTCTGAATGTTGTAGGCAAATTGTTTGCTAAAGTCTTACAGATCCGGCTTCAAGTTTTAGCTGATAGAATTTACTCCGAATCTCAATGTGGCTTCCGCAAGGGAATATCAACCGTTGACATGATCTTCTCACTGAGACAACTTCAAGAAAAGTGTCGGGAACAGCGTATGCCATTATACGCTGTTTTTATTGATTTAACTGAGGCATTCGACTACGTCAGCAGGGAGGGTCTTTTCAAAATGCTTGATGTGATAGGCTGCCCTCCAAGACTGCTCAGACTCGTCATTTCGTTCCACTCAGGCATGAAAGGCTCAGTCCATTTTAACGGTTGCAGTTCAGAAGCATTTGAAATTCGCCGAGGCGTCAAACAAGGGTGTGTTCTTGCTCCCACACTGTTCAGCATTTTCTTTGCTCTGCTTCTGAAGCACGCTTTTAGGACGAGAACAGGAGGCATTTACATACGCACGCAAAGTGATGGTAAGCTTTTCAACCTGAACCGGTTGAGAGCACGAACCAAAGTACGGGATGTGATAATCCGTGACCTGTTGTTTGCCGACGATGCAGCCTCCATTGCTCACTCCCAAGAGAACCTACAGTCGCTAATGGACTGTTTTTCGTCGGCATGCAAAGACTTTGGCCTAAACAATCAGCATGAGCAAGACCAAAGTCCTTGGTCAAGGGACTGTATCGCCACCAATCATCACTGTTGGAAACTGTCAGCTTGAACCAGTACATCATTTCACATATCTTGGTTCAACCATTGCGGATAACCTCTCGCTAGACACGGAGATTATTAAGCGGATTGGCAGAGCAGCTGTCATTCTGTCTCGATTGAACTCTCGTGTTTGGGCGTAACCGCAAGCTGACTGTAAAGACAAAGATGATGGCATACAGCGCGTGCGTACTAAATGCTTTACTATACGGCAGTGAAACCTGGACCACCCACGCAAGACACGAACGGAAGCTGAATGCTTTCCATCTACGAAGCATCCGTCGTATCTTGAACATATCGTGGATGGACAGAGTGACTAACGCTGAAGTGCTTTCAAAAGCTGGTCTACAGAGCATGTTCACCCTATTATGTCAGCGCCGCCTGCGGTGGCTTGGTCATGTCTATAGAATGGAAAATGGTCGTATTCCGAAAGATCTACTCTACGGTGAGTTGCAATAGGAAGTCGACCATTGGGCAGACCGCACTTGCGGTACAAAGATATTTGCAAAAGAGATATGAAAGCTCTTGACATTGACCCCGCAAGCTGGGAAGAACTTGCTCTTGACCGCTTACTTTGGAGGCATTGTGTAAAGCGTCGTCTGCAAGCCGGGGAGGAGCAAATACAGCTCTTGGCTGCTGAACGCAGATCACGCCGCCGGCGTGCAACTGATGCAATACAACAGAGTTCTGACTATCGTTGCAAGCGCTGCGGGAGAGATTGTTCCTCCCGAATCGGACTGTTTAGTCATTCAAAAAGCTGCAAAACATGAAATTCATGCGATGTGATGTAGATCCATGGTCGACATCGACCGACGGAGGCCAACAACATTTTATTACAATAACCCTGCATATTTCATTATTTCAAATTTTCATGATACATGTAAATAGGTACACAATTTTGAATATACGATTCACGCCGCGCTCGTGTTCTGCTTTGGGACAAGTATATCTTTTGTTACTGCTGGGGTTTGTATGCTGTTATTCGTTGCGAAATATGTTCCGGTTTATTGCGTTTAATAATCAGAGACGTACTTTGTTAGTGGTGAAATCTCCGTTGGATCAACCGCTACAAATTGGTGAGCCCCGAACACTTTTTTGAAATTTTCTTTAGTACCATATACTCCCATTTATTTTGATTCAGCTGTCATATCTGTTTTCATTCACTAAATGGATCTTAAATCAGCATTTTCTGATACGCCATCTGAGGATATTTCTACAGACGTTATGACACACTTCAATCTTCCATCTTTTGGTATGATTGATCCTCGCCTCTTGTTCGCGCAAATTGAGGGCTTATTCGAGTCTTACAAAGTAAAAACTCAACGTGCTCAGTATAACCGTCTGGTTGATATGTTGCCCCCTTCAGTCGCAAAAGAGGTTGCCGATTTAATTTACAATCGCCCTGCCGATAACACATGCGATGCCATCAAGCATGATATTATTTCACGTACATCTTCAACTCAAGAGCGAAACCTCCGAAAGCTTGGGTCAGGTATAGAAATGAGTGATCACACTCCTTCATAGCACTAACGACGTATGCTGCAGTTACAAGGAGACAAGCCTGTTGACGACAAAACTATCCGCGAATCGTGGCAACAAAGTTTATCAGCGGACGTCCGTAAAGTGTTGGTCATTATGGATAAGAATACTAGTTTGCAACACCTGGCACGCATAGCGGATGAAGTACATGATATATCGAATGGTAGTACGTTATCTCATGTCCGACACACCACTGATGCGCATACAATCATCCCTGTCCAGAATGATTTTGAAGAGTTAAAATCGATGTTCCATTCATTGTCATTGCAAGTACAGATCTCGTAGTTCTTCTCGAGATCGTCATTCACAACAGCCCAAGATGCGATTGTCGAGTCGTTCTAACGGTTCAAGTTTATGTTACTATTATCGTCGATTCGGTGCAAAGGCCCTGCATTGCACGTCACTTTGCACCTATAATTCAAATGTGTCAATCAGGGGAACCACGAAGCCAGACATTTGACACGGCATCTCTGTCTGGCTCCCCTCAAAGCCGTCTTTTCTACGTTAACGAACGGGCCACTAAAATGCGATTCCTCATCGACACTGGTGCTGAGATTAGCGTTATCCCACCATCCACTAAGAAACGCAAGAGCCCTTCGTCAATAAGGTTGCAGGCGGCAAACGGCACGAACAATTTCACTTTCGGTCAAAGATCACTTTCTGTCGAAAAAGGGCTACGACGCGACTTTCGATGGATTTTCACGCTGGTTGATGTCAAAGTACCGAATCTGGGAGCAGATTTCCTCTCAAATTTTGATCTTTTATTCGATATAGCTACACGAAAGCTTATTGATTATTTGATAAAGATTAACTACTTTGGTAATTCCTGCGATTCCCCTATTCGAACCATTCGTGTACTTACCCCTGACATCCCATCCGCGTTCAGTGACTTAATGAAAGAATCTTCGGAAGTTTTCAAACCCTGTACACCAGCTGCGGTCGTTAAACATAACGTTGAACACCACATTTTGACCCGTGGTCCTCCAGTGTTTAGCAAGCCCCGTCATTTGGCTCCAAACAAGTTCGATGTAGCGGAACGGGAGTTTGAAGATCAGCTCGAACTGAGAATTATCCGGCCAACCGAATCGCATTGGGCATACCCCCCTAACATGGTGGAGAAATATCAATCTGAGGCTTGGCGACCATGCGGTGACTATCGATTCCTCAACAGAGTTACTGTTCCCGATCGTTACCCCATTCCCCATATTCATGACTTTGCACTTTCATTACACGGAAAGACAGTGTTTTACAAACTAGATTTGGTGCGTGCTTATCACCAGATACCTGTCGCCGACGAAGATATCCCTGAAACAACAATTACCACAACCTAAGGTCTTTCTGAATTTTTAAAAATGCCCTTAGGTTTACGCAACGCTGCTCAAACCTTCCAGAGATTCATGGACCAAGTTTTGCAGGGATTATCTTTGGTGCATGTCTACATTGATGATGTTTTTATCGCCAGTTCTTCTCAACAGAAAGACGCAGAACCTCTGCCCGCTGTTTTTCAGCGACTTTTACAATTCGGCGTTGTGGTTCAATTCAATTCAATTCAATTTAATGGTCTAAAAAGCACATAGCTTTACAAAAACCACAGAATAATATGCGAATTACAAATAACATAGGTAGGCAAACGGGGTTTGTTTGCCTACTGATTAGTTCAGGAATCACGTAAAAATACATAGAGCAGAAATTGTTTTCAACCGGTTTGATAGGGTAAATATGTATAGTTTACTTGGATGCATTGGTTCAAAGCTTTATGATGCAGAATATATTGTTTCAATGTTTGGATTGGTCAACATGAAATTGTCCAAATTCGATTTGAATATATCCAAGTTAGGTGAATGTGCAACATTACAAGGCAGGCAGTTCCAGGTAAAGCATACACGTACAGAATAAAAGTACCTTCGACAGTTCAGTCTTGAGTCAGAGATATGTACTGTATAGTCGTGACTCCGGCTGGTTCTGCGTGGTAGTCGCGTGAATAGTTGATTTAGGGGATGGTTGGGGGTATGCAGTATATTGAACATAAGTATCAAATCACCTCCAAGACGGCGGTAGCGAAAGTCAAATAGATTGAGACTTGCAATACGATCTTCGTATTGTTTGTGCTTTAAACCGCGTACGAGCTTGGTAGTCCGATATTATATATTCTCTGCAAGAGGCTCATGTCCTTCTGTAGCCAGGGTGACCAAGCCTGAACCGCATACTCCATGGTTGGCTTCAAGTACGTATTAATTATTCGATGAACGGTTTGCTTAGTGAAACTCCCGAACACGCGTTTCAGCAGCAGCAGTACTCGCGACGTCTTTTCATAGACAGCTGTGGCGTTATGCGACGGTTTCAAAGTGCTGCTCATCCACACACCCAAGTCCTTCTACTTGTCAGTGTTTTCAAGAATTTGGGAATCAAGGGTGTAAGAGAACTCGAAATGTCTTCCAACAGTCAATACCTTGCATTTTCTCACATTAAAAGGTAGTTCATTTCTAACTGACCAGTATTTAAAAGCGTCTAGTTCCAGCTGAAGCTCTCTGCAATCCTCAGTTGTACGTACTCGTGTCCACTGCTTGATGTCATCCACAAACAACAAGATATTGTAGCGAACAAGTTTAGGTAAGTCGTTGACATACATCAGGAAAAGGAGTGGTCTAAGCGCTGATCCCCGCGGCACCCCACTCGCTAATGCAATAGGTCGTGGCAAAGCACCATCAACCCTTACTCGAATGACACGGTCGCGGAGATAATCCTCAAACCAGGCTAGTAATAAACCCTTGATATCACATAGCTATCTTTTGTAGTAACAGACTGTGGTTGACACGATCGAATGCTTTTGACATATCAAGATAATAAGCGTGTGTGGTGACACGTTTGTCTACAGCTTGTGTCTAGTCATCGAGGGCGAGCAGAAGGTTTGAAAGACAAGAGTGTCTTTTTCTGAAGCCGTGTTGTTCGACTGCGAGCAAGCAATTGTCTTCCAGATGTTTTGTGACGCTGTTGGCTACGAGGCGCTCCATCACTTTAGAGATCACCGGTAGTAGTGTAACTGGTCGATAGTTGGATACTTCGAATCGGTTTCCTCCTTTGTGGATGGGGGTAATGATGCCATTCTTCCGATCACGGGGAACAAAACTTTAGGTTGAAGAGAGGTTAAACAAGTATGTAAGAGGCGTACACATAGTATAAGCACAGTTTTCAAGAATCAACGGAGTAATTTCGTGAGCTCCGGGAGATTTTCTCGTGTTGAGATTTAACAATGTGCGGATCACACTCTCCGAGGTAATAGTTAGTTGTTGTAAAACATTTTCGGGTGAGATGACGGGAGTTAAGGGACAGGTAATGGTGTTTCGTGGGCTGAAGACCGTGAAAAAGAAATGGGCTAGAACTTTGGCAGATTGCGATGCGGTGGTTGTTGTTCCATCACGTGTAATTAGAGCAGCAACCATTGGGTTCACCCTTGACCGGTTATTTATGAACTGGTAGAGAATTTTCGGGTTGGATTCTATTTTGTTGAGTAAATGATTATGATAATTCAGTTTGTCATCAACAACAAGTTTGTTTACCTTTTTTCTCAGCAAACGTAATGTCTCCCAACTCTCAACAGTAGTATCATGTCGATGAGCTCGTCATGCAGCATTTCGCAAGGTCAACGATTTTCGTGTTCGGCTTCTCAGCTTAAATGTATATCCATTTTTTGCACGTTTGGAACCAGATGAGAGTGCATTTCAACGGCAAATTTGAGTTTGGTTATCATCCACTGCCACTGATCACGTTGTCGGACTTAAGACCAGGGTCTGTGACGTTCATAGGAGTAGATTTAAGTTGTGGAAAGTCAATTTTTCTAATCACGTTGTTGATGTCACTTGTTCTGACTGCCTGGCAAATATAATCAAACGTAATAACTAAGTGGTTACTGAGTTCTGTTGGAGCATAATAAGTGAGACTTTTATTCACGTGCTCTCCATTTGTCAGTATTAGGTCCAAGATAGACGACGTATCAGTACCACGAAATCGTATATTGTTGAAAATATGGTTGTAGAGTGGAATTTCTTCTAGCAACTTTTGAAATAAAGCATTCAAAGAATTTTCTGGATGAACTGAATATCCCTTAGAGTTCGGCAGATTGAAGTCTCCGATCAGTAAAAGTCTGCCGCTGTATCTGGTAGCAGCTAAGCGTATATTTGCAAGTAATGCTAAATTGTAGGCTTCGTCGACTGAGGGCGAACGGTAAATCACACCCACTATGTATTTTTCTCCTGCTGTTACATTCAGCGAACATCATATGGTGTCTTGCAGTTGTAAATCGTCATTTGTGATCTCTTGGCAGAGTAGTCTCCGAATGTGGTAAAGCGCAACACCACCTCCTCGAGTCAGGCGATCGCGACGAAGTAGAGTCATACCTTCAATGGCGAATTCATTGTCTGTTGAAGTTGGATGAAACAATGTCTCAGTTACAGCAATCACGTCCAGCGAATGTGTTTTAGTTAGTTCAGTCAATTCGTGTAGTTTGTACACAAAAATTTGACAGTCGATGTTGAGAGCAACGAAGATTCATTTGAGCAGGTAATTTGAGTACGTGTCGAAGATGGTGGGTAAATTACATCACCGAGTAATGACGGGGTGTAAACCGATGTTATTGGTCCGGCTCCTTTGGATGGTAAAACATGTGTGCGTCTTATTGGTCGCCGACCGCTTGATTCGACAATTAGGTTTCGGTGTGAATTGCTCAGTCCGACTCGATTTGATCCGGACCTACCAGACGTTTATACGAGCCCGCAAGCAGAATCTCAGGACTTGCAAAATTTGCTTGGCATTCTCAGTTTGCTGAACACGCTTGGGTCCCAGAGTCTTATAGTTGGCGATTTTAACCTACCACATATATCTTGGCTGAACCAGTGCTGTTCATCTGATAAGATGTCTGAGGACTTCATCGAATGGACTCATATACATGCCATGTGTCAACATGTCAATGAGCCCACAAGATTCCGCCAGGGCTGCTCACCTTCGACCCTGGATCTCGTTATCTCTTCAAGCGAAGAAATGGTTCGTCAGGTAGATTATCTCACTCCACTAGGAAAAAGTTATCACGTTGTGTTAAGATTCCAACTAAGACTCAGGTATGAAAAACCTCCTCCTAAACTGAGGCGCAATTTCAATCGCGTAGACTGGGAAGTCGTCTCAGAGGAAGCTAAAAAGTTCTTGTCTCAATATGTAGGTGATGATATAGCAACAAACTGGCAGCTTATACACCACTGCCTGTCTACCCTGCAAGATAGGTTTGCACCGTTGGTGCACGTCAAGCAACGCAACAAGCCACAGTGGTGGACACCTGCGATGCGACGAGTGATTAGAATGAGGAACCGTGCCTGAAAAACTTACAAAGCTTCTCAGACACAACGGTCCTGGACAAGGTATAAAATGGTCAGAAATAACGCTGTGGGAATCCAACGCAAAGCAAAACGTGACTTTGAATCACGGTTGGCACGCAATATAAAACAGTGCCCAAAGCGTTACTATAGTTATGCTCAATCCAAAGGCAGAACGCGCGATTGGATTGGCAACATTCAGCAGGAAAACGGAACTCAAATAGTTTCAGATTCACAAAAGGCTTCGGCCTTTCTCAAACTTTCCCAGTCTGTTCAGAGGCTTGATCGCCAAATAGATTCGCCTAACATGCCAGTCATCAAAAGGCCTGATATCGTTACTCCACTTGAGAAGTTATTTTTCACTGATAATGAGGTTAAACTTGCTCTTGCAGCAACTGACCCCCATAAATCTGCTGGCCCAGACGACATTTACCCTCAAATTATAAAGAACCTGGCGCCAATATTAGCAGATCCTGGGAGTCGTATTTTTACCGCTTCCTTGCAACATGGATATATTCCGAGTATTTGGAAGTTGGTTAATGTGATCCCGATACATAAAGGTGGCAGTCCATCCTCAGTTTGTAAGTACAGACCTGTAAGTTTTACTAGCATCCTATGTAAAATCCGGGAGAAACTTATTAGGGATAGGATCTGTCGCCATCTAGTTGATTACTCGTTGGTGAACTCTGCTTAGCAAGGCTTCCTTAAAAGGAAGTCGTGCCTAACAAACCTTTTATGTTTTCTTAACGAGGTCACCATGAGGCTAGATAAAGGCCAACAAAATGAAGTTTTTCACTTGGACTTTTGCAAGGCCTTTGATTCCGTAAACCACAGGTTGCTTGCAGACAACCTTGAATATATGGGTATCGATGGTCTTCTGAAGAAATGGATGATAGGATTCTTGAGCCATAGATTCTTTCGAGTCAGGATAGGGAATATATATTCGTCGAAAGTAAACGTTGTTAGTGGAGTCCCACAGGGTTCCGTACTCGGACCCCTACTTTTCCTCATTTTCATCGATGATTTGGCAGCGTCGCTTAAGTGTCCCTGCTATATTTTAGCAGATGATGTCAAGATTATCGGATCACTGGATGAACAGGATCTTCTTGAGGATATAGAAAAGGTCATTAAGTGGTCTGCTACATGGGATCTACCAGTTAACTTTACTAAAAGCTATCTCTTTTCTAAAGTCATTAAGAAGCTAGAGGTTGCTTATCCAGATGGTATACTTGAGATAAATGGGGTGCCAAAAGTTCGTGACTTAGGTGTAGAAGTTTCAGAGGACTTCAAATGGGCTGATCAATGCGCAGCTGCTGCACAACGCGCTAGGAGAGAGCTTTTTTGCCTTCGATCAGTTTTATCCTGCAGGTCCCCAGAGGTTTTCATACCATTATACAAAGCGGTCGTCAGACCACATCTCGAGTATTGCGTTCAAGCATGGTCACCTTATTTGGAAAAAGATATTGCCAAGCTGGAAGGTGTTCAACGTTTCGCTACTCGTACGATTGTTGCGCATTCGGGTAGGTCGAATCAGGAACGATTGCTGAGTCTAGAGCTCTTCTCACTAAGAAGGAAGAGGCTACGTGGGGACCTGATTGAAACCTTCAACATCATGTCAGGTTTCAGTACTATTCATCCCAATGAATTGTTTGCTCTGGCGTAAAGTGTGGGTACTCGAGACCACCCAATAAAACTGGCCAAGCGACATGTCAGGTTAAATATTCGTAAGTTCTTCTTTAGTGAGAGGGTAGTAAATTACTGGAATCGACTTCCTAAAGTAGTTGTTTGTTCTACTTCGGTAGGGGGTTTCAAGAAAAGACTTGACTCTGTGTGGCCTTCATTATTTCCTAATTTTTATCCGTAAGGGAATAGTTGGTAAGATCCTCATGTTTTCTTTGGAACGCACTAATGTTTCTCCTCACCTATTGGTGAGGGGAGTTTTTCTGTTTCATTGCAGATTACTCTCATACCAGAAGAAGAAGAAGAAGAAGAAGAAAACTTTATTCGTTAAAACGAATTTTCAGTTAATCAAAATAGTTTAAACATAGAATTTCAATACGAATAAGAGGGACGTCAAACTATGATGGGAAAATTTGAGATTGCCAGTCACATTCAAAATCAAAACAGCTCCGGTTTCGTCTGCAGGCATTAGGCTTTGTCATGCTGCACGATTTTTGAACCCCTATGTAGGAGTTTTCTCTCGCATTTTTCTGACCGGCGCAGCAAATTCCCCATCCTTTAAAATAAAAATATTGCGCAGCATTCAAAGCGTGTGGGGCATCAAACGTTCTCCGTTTACATGTTCGCGAAATGTTAAAACGTTTCAAAAACAAAAGGTTTCGTGTTGACTGAAAAAATAAAAACGCATGAAAACATTAATTTTGAGCACGGCCGATTCAAAGGCCCCGCTCGTTTGAAGTGGTGGACGCTCTCCTGTCGCATACCACCGAAAGAAATCTGGTCGCTCGATTGGCTCGTTAGCCACTTAGAGTCCTGTGCAAACTGAACTGAACTGAACTGAACCTACGACGTTTTTTGATGCGTTGATTTCCCCCATTTGGATGGAAACGCTGCTATCCGCTATCTCCAAACGGGAAAGTGTTTGACTTGGTTTGGATGGGCTAACTCTAACATCCTTGGGTAGTGTTCGTTTCCCTTCTGTCCATTCCGACCTTACTATTTCAGCCATAGCGCTGGTCAGGAACGTAATCTTTAGAGGTTTCGGTCCATCCCCCTTATATTTTGGCGAAAAAAGAACTCGAAAAGTGTCCACAACAATGGCATTAGAAATGTCAATCAATCAATAGTCAATAGTTTATTGTGGAAATAAAAGCTACAAGCTTAATAGAATAACCACAGGATAGTTAACACATTGTGTCGGGAAAAATGTCCACAGTCCAGAGAGGAGAAAGGTAATTCGTATTGAGTGGGAAGTAAACGCTGTGGAGAGAGAAAAATGGTGCAGTATCACAGATATCATAATAGCAAAATTATGATTAAAAATTGTGCAATGCGTTATAGAAATGAATGTCAATGCGTTCTTTAAAAATAGTGGGAGATGGGGCAGAAACGACAGAATGGGGCAGGGAATTCCAAGCACGAGTAATTCGAATGGCAAAGAATTGTCTCCGGCAGTCCAGTCTACTGTGCCGATGCGCTAGCTTGAGAGGATGACCACGATTTCCAGAGGGCGGCGTCAATTCTAGCATTCGCCTACATGGGTGATTTTCATCCGTCAATATCCGATACGTAAGAATCAGATCGCCTCGGAGTTGACGGTAATCCGTTGGAAACAATCTCAGTGTTTTTAGACGTTCTTGGTAGCTGGCGAGGCCAAGCCCCTTGACAAGCTTGGTAAAACGTCTCTGTGGTTGTTCCAACGCGTGCTGGTCACGCTTCAACCATGGTTTCCAGACAGAAATAGCATATTCCAAGTGTGGCCTGACGTACGCCTGAAGAAGAAGCGGGAAGAGACGTGTCGAGAGAACACGCAATGTAGCGCCATTGTTTGACGTCGTGCTCTACGGTTTCCTGATTTGATGCTCTAAAAGTATTTTCTGGTACACCAAGTAGAACTATATTTCGCGATACCGTTTCTTCCCTGTTGTTCCAGCTGCCCTTCCTTTCCCACCATGGTACATCGGGATACATGCGGCAGTTTGAGTCGGAATCTGACTTGAGTAGGTATGCATTCAGCAATACGTTCTCGATATCAGCCTCGTATTTTAGTGTTACCTTGAGCAAGCGAGGTTGACCAATATGAGGTTAAATTGGATGGCGGGTTAGATGAGTCACATTTTCTGCTTTTACATGTTCAATTTTCATTAGGTGACAAAGTTCATACCATTTCTCGACATCGTGTTTCTGTTCGCTATCAAACAATCCTTCTTGGGACTCGCTGACATTCGTACATATCACGTTTAGCGTGTATGGAGTGTTCTTTATTCGTATCGGAAAGTCAGGCGTTTTTGAATTAAAAACATTTGTAGCTTGACTTTGTGAGTCGGGTTCAGCAGTTTTGGAGTGTACAGCTGAGGTCGACCGTAACAGCATATCTCTGTAAGAATTTCCTACTTCTGTGGTCGTTTAAGCTGATTCCAAATGGGAATGACACTGCTTTTTCGCTTTTTTGGCACACGAATAGCCTTAGTCTTAGATTCCTTCAATGGTGGTTCCGAAATCGATGTATCGATATAATGGTTTACATCAGTGATCACTTGCGTACTCACATGATTTACCAACATTTCTTCCACACGTCGAAGGCCCATCTCCAAACCGGCCATTCTTTTTTCTAATTTTGCTTCAAAAGTATCGGATTTGTGCAAAGATGTTGCTCTGCAACGAACACAAACATAGCATGCACCTGGAACCATTTCATTATTTATTAATTCTATCGAGTCACGGGCTAAAGTACGGTCGCATTTACCATGGATTTTATCTATACACAGAAAATACGTTATTACATTCGCATGATTTTTTCAAGGTCGCGCGCGGTTTGAATTTTTCTCTGACGTGATACTTTTCTAGTTTTCGATAAACTATCCACTTTGGAATATTTTGCTCCCTTTCTGGAATGTGTTATTCGACCCCGTCAAAGTTGTCTTCTTGTCCTATGTGTCACCGACGTGTCGGCGCCCGATCTAAGATTGTGATCTGCTCACTCTGCTGCATGAAATCGCATCTCTCTTGTGTTCCTAGTTTAACGCACCTCGATGTAGCTGTAATACAATCCTCCTCGTCTTCACCACTGAAGTATATTTGCCCATCGTGTCTCCCTTATTTTGAAGGTCTCCGTCGCCATCCAGACTCACTCGCAAACACCCCGCAAACCACTCCCATGCGCACATCTCCAGCACCTGGGTCTAATGTTTCTTTTACTCCGACTACTAATACGGAGCTCGCATCACGTAGTATACTGGAAAACCGACTCTGTCATGTTGAGTCTCAACTTAACCGCGTATTGTTGGAGCTTGCTGAGCTTCAAAAAGGTCTCAATTTACCCACTCCAATAAATCCTCCTGCGAATTTAGAAACAACTGCCCCCTTCCCTTGTAATGCCACCTCTAAGCCCATTGCAGAAACTCTCACTGCTACTACACCGACCAAAAAGCAACCATGTCCTCTTCGTATGCCAAAACAAATCAAGTCAACGGTGAAACATTTCTCTGTTATTTGCACCAACGTTGTTGAGTCTGCTGAATCCCAGTTCAATGCTAAACAAGCCCATGATCTACTTCAGTGGAAACGCTTGTGTACTTCCATGAAGATCCAGGTTATCAAACCGTTATGCCTAACGAGACTCACACGTCACCCATCCTCTGCTCACTCTGACCAACCACGTCTGCTGCGCGTCGACTTGGAAAATAACGATCAGATGGAGGTTGTTTTATTGTCTGCACATTATCTGCGACACGAAGCTTCGCCCTCTCGTATTCATCCCGATATACCCTGGATAGAACGCGCAAAAAATCGTCCTCCTAATGTGCAACGACAAGACACTCCTAGAGCCATCATTGTTCATGGAGTACCAGAATGTGACAGCGAAAATGAAACCGAACGTAAAGAACACGATCACGCCCAATGGCGTTTTCTTTATCAGCATATGAATTGCGAACCAGTCACAACAGTGTCCTTATACCGACTCCCTCGTCCAACCACTTACAATGGAAATTCGCCGCGACTGCTGAAAGTTTGTTTCCTGAGCTCTGAGATGCTGCCTACTGTCCTTAATGCCTGGCGTTGTGCTCGTAGAACAGCACCACCGAGTGTCCGAATTTTTTCAGACCAACCTCGTCGAACTCCAGTCACCATCACGGCTGACAGCGCAACGCAAAATCCTGTTACACAAAGCGAAATGTGCTCCAACAACCCTACGCTGGCTACTCTCCTATCTGAAAATTCGAGTCCAAAGATAAGTGATCTTACATCGAATAACTCCTCTGATATTATGCAAAAAAACTTGATTTAGCCGGCCCTACTCTGGCCGGCCAAAACGCAATGTCTGGTCTTATTCACCGCAAATACCTAAAATGTGCTTATACAAACACTCAAGGTCTGTTGAGCAAACTCAATGAACTAACGTTCCATGTTTCCACATGTCCTTATGATATTATTGCACTCACTGAAACTTGGTTGAACGAACGCCATCTTGACAATGAAATTCATATCCCGAACATGAACGTTTTTCGATCCGATAGACCATCGCCTGGTGGTGGCGTAGCCCTTTACGTCAATTCCTCTATTCACTGTACTGAACTTTTTACTTCTGTCATGCAATCCTCTGATACTTTAAGTTGCACTTTACAAATTTCCAGTTTTGAATCAATCATAGTTGTAGTTATTTATCGCCCCCCGAGTAATTCTAACCAAGACGATGAACAATTGCTAAGTTACCTGAATCGTGTACTCCTTCAGACACACACACATGTTCTCATCATGGGGGACTTTAATCTTCCAAATTTGTTCGATCGTCCTTATCCAGATGGTCATTTCGGTGCAAAGTTACTAGATCTGTTCCACACACACCCATTGTTCAACCATTCCACTGAACCCACCCGTTTCCGTTCTAATGATACGCCATCTTTACTGGATCTTATTTTGACAGACGATGAACTGATGATTGAATATGTCGAACGTCGTGCACCGCTTGGGCGCAGTGATCATGTATTCTTACATTTCCAGCTAGTCTACTGGGCTGACAAGATTGCAGATAGCTCAGTGTTCACACGGTGGTGGACAGACTACAACAAGCTAAACACTCTTATTCTGAATCAGGACTGGTATTTCAGTACCGACCTATCAGCTGACGATGCATGGTTGAGTTTTTCCTCTCGACTACTACAATTAACAGCTTCATGCACGGTAACTGAAGCTGTTCCGCTGCGGGAGCACAGGAGAACTCCACTACGTAGCCGCACTCGAAAATTCATTAGCGAACGGAATAGAGAATGGACTATTTATGTCCACTCCCCTTCCTATCAACAGTGGGAACGCTATCGAATGTATCGAAACCAATCCACGGCTCTCATCCGCGAAGATCGTTTGAACTACCAGTACAAACTTTCTTGTGCCTTTGCTGATAACCCAAAACGGCTCTTTAGCTTTGTCAATCGTTTACGTCATGTCAAACCTGGCATTACAACTTTAGAAACACCGTTGGGCCCTACCCAGACAGCCAGTGAAGCAGCAGAAGCACTACGGCTTTACTATGCCTCGATTTTTGAGCCCTCCAGTACATCGCTTTCCGTACCTGTCAACTCAACCCCATCACTTTTCGAACTTTCAGACATCACTTTTACACCTGCCGCTATTTTCGGCAAGCTCATATCCCTGCGCCCTTCTAGTTCTGCTGGTCCTGATACGCTTCACCCTAGAGTTCTGCGCGAATGTGCTGCTTCTTTATGCTACCCTTTGACGGACCTTTTTCAGCATCTTTTTTCTCTTGGTTGTGTTCCCGTCCAGTGGAGGTGTGGATCCATTTCTCCTATCTACAAGGGTGGTTCACGCTCTGATGTCAGTAACTATCGCCCCATCACCCTATTGTCCGTGGTATCCAAAATAATGGAATCTATTATTGTGGACGCATTACGGCATCACGTTGACACATTTCAACTCTTATCCGATAATCAACATGGCTTCCGCCGTCGTAGATCGTGCCTTACAAATCTTATGCTTGCTCGCGATCAGTGGACGACCGCAGTCGATAAAGGTCGGGAAGTCCATGTGATTTATTTGGATTTCTCCAAGGCCTTTGACAGAGTCGACCACCGGATACTTCTGCAGAAGCTTGTTTCGCTGGGAATTTCCGGCAAGCTCTTGTCGTGGTTAAAAAGTTACCTCCATGAACGATCGGCACGTGTGCGTGTTAACGGCTCTTTCTCAACCCCGTTTGCCACCCCTAGTGGCGTTCCGCAGGGTTCTGTTTTAGGACCGAATCTTTTCCTCATCTTTGTGGACGATCTTACACGTTCCCTTCATTCCCCTGTCTTGCTGTATGCAGATGATGTCAAAATATGGCGAACGATTTACAGCCGTACTGACATGGATCTACTGCAAGCGGACCTCAACACACTCCACTTATGGTCAGTCACGAATAACCTCCCCTTCAACGTATCGAAATGCCGTGTCCTTTCTACTCGCGCTGGCAGTACTCCACACTATCATCTTGGTAGTCAGTCGCTCCAGGTTAGCAACGCTGAACGTGACTTAGGAATCATTGTTGAGTCTAGGTTATCCGTCTCAGCCACCTGTAGAAAAATGGCCTACACTGCCAATAGTATGTTAGGTCTCCTGCGCAGAGCACTCAATCACTTTGAGCCACGATGTTTTCCTATTCTTTTGAAAGCGTTTCTTCGGCCACATTTGGAATATGCTATTCAGGCCTGGAGCCCGTGGTTGATCAAAGACCAAAAGTTGTTGGAGGCACCTCAACGGCGTGCGACGAAACTTGTCAGAGGATTGTTCTTCATTCCATATCCTCAACGATTGGAAATATTGAAAATGTTTTCTGTGCAGTATCGCCGGACCCGTGGTGATCTTATCTATCTATATCAGATCATGTCCTCACCCACCCACCCGTGCTTTTCCCTATTTTCCCGCAACACCGAGACAACGCATTTGCGCGGTCACTCACACAGACTTTGCTTGAAACAGTCCCGTATCAACTGCCGAAAGTACTTTTTCTCTGTGCGTGTTTGTGCTCTTTGGAACAAATTACCAGAGGATGTGGTATCGGCTCCCTCCTTAACCGTGTTTAAACACAGAATCGACTCCTTCCTCCAAGAACTCCATTACAAAATCCCTTGTACTACATTACTACATTTAACTTTCTGTTTCACTTGTTTACAGGTCTAACGCAACCACGATGCCTCCGTTTCCCCTGCTACCGCCTTTGAAATTCGGGAAGACGCAATTTCAAGCGAGTGTGGCCCGCTATACGGCCTTCCCGCCCCCGTACTAGATGATACTCCCTGTTTTATTCTCACCGCACTGTATATAACACCCTGTGGTTTTTTTAAGCTATGCTTTTACGCTGCAAACACTATTGCTCTTTTATCCTCTTATGACACTCGCTTCATATTTTTCACTTTTGCTTGCTTTAGTAAACACCATACCATCCTGCGGTTATTTTAAGCTTGTACGCTTTTTTACTGCAATAAACCATTGTTCCATTGTTCCATTACTTCACGCGCCATTGGACTCACCGGTTGTTCGCATGCTTTGCACGTGACTTCGGGACAATTCTGTGTGTCCTATCAGCTGGGGCGGCCGTGACCATTGTTGCGTTCGCCGCATCCTGGCACCTGGCAATGAGGTCACGTTGGTTCGATGTCGCTGTCACAAATTGATCGATCGATTCTTTAGTCCGTATGTTGGTCCTCGTGATGCGTTCGAACATGTTAGTAGCCTGAATTAGGTTGCTTGGCTGACATGGATTTTTGTTCCACTGGTCGACGTGGCTGTTTTGGAACACGTGATTTCGTCATGTATCGAATAATCCAATATAACTCGTTAAATACACAAGCTAGAACACAGAAACAAGTATCCAAATGCGTAGCTCGACGCGATCTTTGCAATGATAGTAAAAACCGTAGAATAGTTAGCGATTAAAAAAAGTTTGCGCGCGTGAGCAAACTGTGAAATGTTCGCCGATATGAAAACACTGCTGCTGATCTGTTGACAAGAGCAAAACAAATAAATTCTGATAGATATGATCGAAGGTAGCACAGAATTCTTGAAATGGAAGAAATCCAAACAGATTCGGGAAGGATATGAGCAGAAGTGTCAGAGCAACAAAAAAATGCGACTGCATAGTAGGTCAGCAACGAAACATAGGCGTCGTCGTCTACGGGCTGGCTTAATAGAAACGATCAATATATTGGAAGTCTCATGCGACGAGGGTTGTTAAAACCTGCTTTCTCGAACGTTTAACCATTTAACTAAAAGATATCTAATGAGAAGCGCAAACAATCACAATCGGTTTAATCTCAGTGCAACGGCGGAAATCTTCTGGAATGAGCTGTATGAGAAACTAATCGAATGCATATCGGTAGTTACGTTCAAAAGAGGTTTGGATGCCTCGTGGCATAAGCATTTTCTTCATTCCCAGATGCAGATTACTTACGCATAAGTGACTTTTGGTGAATCTGTTTTTGTGGACAAAAACTCCCGCACCTTAAAAGAAAGTGCTCCATTTTCTTCTCGGTCAACATCTCTAAAACCTTTCTGATCACAGAAGTCACTGTAACCGGCCTATAGTTAGCGGGACAAATAAGGTCCCCACTTTTAAACAGGTTTAATAATACTCTGTTTCCATTCCCGTGGCAAGACCCCTTTTGTTACAGATATTTCAAACAACCTGAACAGCGGATCGCGCAACACGACCTATTGCGCACGTGGTGTGTATGTAACTGTTACAACAGGAGTCTAAAGCGCGGTTTGAATTTTTCTCTGCGTGATACTTTTCTAGTTTTTCGATAAACTATCCACTTTGGAATATTTTGCTTCTTTTCTGGAATGTGTTATTCGACCCCGTCAAAGTTGTCTTCTTGTCCTATGTGTCACCGACGTGTCGGCGCCCGATCTAAGATTGTGATCTGCTCACTCTGCTGCATGAAATCGCATCTCTCTTGTGTTCCTAGTTTAACGCACCTCAATGTAGCTGTACTACAATCCTCCTCGTCTTCACCACTGAAGTATATTTGCCCATCGTGTCTCCCTTATTTTGAAGGTCTCCGTCGCCATCCAGACTCACTCGCAAACACCCCGCAAACCACTCCAATGCGCACATCTCCAGCACCTGGGTCTAATGTTTCTTTTACTCCGACTACTAATACGGAGCTCGCATCACGTAGTATACTGGAAAACCGACTCTGTCATGTTGAGTCTCAACTTAACCGCGTATTGTTGGAGCTTGCTGAGCTTCAAAAAGGTCTCAATTTACCCACTCCAATAAATCCTCCTGCGAATTTAGAAACAACTGCCCCTTCCCTTGTAATGCCACCTCTAAGCCCATTGCAGAAACTCTCACTGCTACTACACCGACCAAAAAGCAACCATGTCCTCTTCGTATGCCAAAACAAATCAAGTCAACGGTGAAACATTTCTCTGTTATTTGCACCAACGTTGTTGAGTCTGCTGAATCCCAGTTCAATGCTTAACAAGCCCATGATCTACTTCAGTGGAAACGCTTGTGTACTTCCATGAAGATCCAGGTTATCAAACCGTTATGCCTAACGAGACTCACACGTCACCCATCCTCTGCTCACTCTGACCAACCACGTCTGCTGCGCGTCGACTTGGAAAATAACGATCAGATGGAGAGTGTTTTATTGTCTGCACATTATCTGCGACACGAAGCTTCGCCCTCTCGTATCCATCCCGATATACCCTGGATAGAACGCGCAAAAAATCGTCCTCTTAATGTGCAACGACAAGACACTCCTAGAGCCATCATTGTTCATGGAGTACCAGAATGTGACAGCGAAAATGAAACCGAACGTAAAGAACACGATCACGCCCAATGGCGTTTTCTTTATCAGCATATGAATTGCGAACCAGTCACAACTGTGTCCTTATACCGACTCCCTCGTCCAACCACTTACAATGGAAATTCGCCGCGACTGCTGAAAGTTTGTTTCCTGAGCTCTGAGATGCTGCCTACTGTCCTTAATGCCTGGCGTTGTGCTCGTAGAACAGCACCACCGAGTGTCCGAATTTTTTCAGACCAACCTCGTCGAACTCCAGTCACCATCACGGCTGACAGCGCAACGCAAAATCCTGTTACACAAAGCGAAATGTGCTCCAACAACCCTACGCTGGCTGCTCTCCTATCTGAAAATTCGAGTCCAAAGATAAGTGATCTTACATCGAATAACTCCTCTGATATTATGCAAAAAAACTTGATTTAGCCGGCCCTACTCTGGCCGGCCAAAACGCAATGTCTGGTCTTATTCACCGCAAATACCTAAAATGTGCCTATACAAACACTCAAGGTCTGTTGAGCAAACTCAATGAACTAACGTTCCATGTTTCCACATGTCCTTATGATATTATTGCACTCACTGAAACTTGGTTGAACGAACGCCATCTTGACAATGAAATTCATATCCCGAACATGAACGTTTTTCGATCCGATAGACCATCGCCTGGTGGTGGCGTAGCCCTTTACGTCAATTCCTCTATTCACTGTACTGAACGTTTTACTTCTGTCATGCAATCCTCTGATACTTTAAGTTGCACTTTACAAATTTCCAGTTTTGAATCAATCATAGTTGTAGTTATTTATCGCCCCCCGAGTAATTCTAACCAAGACGATGAACAATTGCTAAATTACCTGAATCGTGTACTCCTTCAGACACACACACATGTTCTCATCATGGGGGACTTTAATCTTCCAAATTTGTTCGATCGTCCTTATCCAGATGGTCATTTCGGTGCAAAGTTACTAGATCTGTTCCACACACACCCATTGTTCAACCATTCCACCGAACCCACCCGTTTCCGTTCTAATGATACGCCATCTTTACTGGATCTTATTTTGACAGACGATGAACTGATGATTGAATATGTCGAACGTCGTGCACCGCTTGGGCGCAGTGATCATGTATTCTTACATTTCCAGCTAGTCTACTGGGCTGACAAGATTGGAGATAGCTCAGTGTTCACACGGAGGTGGACAGACTACAACAAGCTAAACACTCTTATTCTGAATCAGGACTGGTATTTCAGTACCGACCTATCAGCTGACGATGCATGGTTGAGTTTTTCCTCTCGACTACTACAATTAACAGCTTCATGCACGGTAACTAAAGCTGTTCCGCTGCGGAAGCACAGGAGAACTCCACTACGTAGCCGCACTCGAAAATTCATTAGCGAACTGAATAGAGCATGGACTATTTATGTCCACTCCCCTTCCTATCAACAGTGGGAACGCTATCGAATGTATCGAAACCAATCCACGGCTCTCATCCGCGAAGATCGTTTGAACTACCAGTACAAACTTTATTGTGCCTTTGCTGATAATTCAAAACGGCTCTTTAGCTTTGTCAATCGTTTACGTCATGTCAAACCTGGCATTACAACTTTAGAAACACCGTTGGGCCCTACCCAGACAGCCAGTGAAGCAGCAGAAGCACTACGGCTTTACTATGCCTCGATTTTTGAGCCCTCCAGTACATCGCTTTCCGTACATGTAAACTCAACCCCATCACTTTTCGAACTTTCAGACATCACTTTTACACCTGCCGCTATTTTCGGCAAGCTCATATCCCTGCGCCCTTCTAGTTCTGCTGGTCCTGATACGCTTCACCCTAGAGTTCTGCGCGAATGTGCTGCTTCTTTATGCTACCCTTTGACGGACCTTTTTCAGCATATTTTTTTCTCTTGGTTGTGTTCCCGTCCAGTGGAGGTGTGGATCCATTTCTCCTATCTACAAGGGTGGTTCACGCTCCGATGTCAGCAACTATCGCCCCATCACCCTATTGTCCGTGGTATCCAAAATAATGGAATCTATTATTGTGGACGCATTACGGCATCACGTTGACACATTTCAACTCTTATTCGATAATCAACATGGCTTCCGCCGTCGTAGATCGTGCCTTACAAATCTTATGCTTGCTCGCGATCAGTGGACGACCGCAGTCGATAAAGGTCGGGAAGTCCATGTGATTTATTTGGATTTCTCCAAGGCCTTTGACAGAGTCGACCACCGGATACTTCTGCAGAAGCTTGTTTCGCTGGGAATTTCTGGCAAGCTCTTGTCGTGGTTAAAAGGTTACCTCCATGAACGATCGGCACGTTTGCGTGTTAACCGCTCTTTCTCAACCCCGTTTGCCACCCCTAGTGGCGTTCCGCAGGGTTCTGTTTTAGGACCGAATCTTTTCCTCATCTTTGTGGACGATCTTACACGTTCCCTTCATTCCTCTGTCTTGCTGTATGCAGATGATGTCAAAATATGGCGAACGATTTACAGCCGTACTGACATGGATCTACTGCAAGCGGACCTCAACACACTACACTTATGGTCAGTCACCAATAACCTCCCCTTCAACGTATCGAAATGCCGTGTCCTTTCTACTCGCGCTGGCAGTACTCCACACTATCATCTTGGTAGTCAGTCGCTCCAGGTTAGCAACGCTGAACGTGACTTAGGAATCATTGTTGAGTCTAGGTTATCCGTCTCAGCCACCTGTAGAAAAATGGCCTACACTGCCAATAGTATGTTGGGTCTCCTGCGCAGAGCATTCAATCACTTTGAGCCACGATGTTTTCCTATTCTTTTGAAAGCGTTTCTTCTGCCACATTTGGAATATGCTATTCAGGCCTGGAGCCCGTGGTTGATCAAAGACCAAAAGTTGTTGGAGGCACCTCAACGGCGTGCGACGAAACTTGTCAGAGGATTGTTCTTCATTCCATATCCTCAACGATTGAAAATATTGAAAATGTTTTCTGTGCAGTATCGCCGGACCCGTGGTGATCTTATCTATCTATATCAGATCATGTCCTCACCCACCCACCCGTGCTATTCCCTATTTTCCCGCAATACCGAGACAACGCATTTGCGCGGTCACTCCCACAGACTTTGCTTGAAACAGTCCCGTATCAACTGCCGAAAGTACTTTTTCTCTGTGCGTGTTTGTGCGCTTTGGAACAAATTACCAGAGGATGTGGTATCGGCTCCCTCCTTAACCGTGTTTAAACACAGAATCGACTCCTTCCTCCAAGAACTCCATTACAAAATCCCTTGATTACTACATTTAACTTTCTGTTTCACTTGTTTACAGGTCTAACGCAACCACGATGCCTCCGTTTTTCCTGCTACCGCCTCGAAAAATCGGGGAGACGCAATTTCAAGCGAGTGTGGCCCGCTATACGGCCTTCCCGCCCCCGTACTAGATGATACTCCCTGTTTTATTCTCACCGCACTGTATATAACACCCTGTGGTTTTTTTTAAGCTATGCTTTTACGCTGCAAAAACTATTGCTCTTTTATCCTCTTATGACACTCGCTTCATATTTTTCACTTTTGCTTGCTTTAGTAAACACCATACCATCCTGCGGTTATTTTAAGCTTGTACGCTTTTTTTACTGCAATAAACCATTGTTCCATTGTTCCATTGTTGTACATCCACATCAAGATCAGAAAGATCTCACTGTTCTTAGAGATAGAAGGAAGTTCACTGTTTTCGAGGCAGTACATGAAGGCATATTATTTAGCCATGTTTTCAGCTTTTAAACCATCCTCAGTAATGTCTCTAGTATCTGATAAATTATGGATGTATATCCATGCACTTCTTCAGCGACGAATGTATGCGAATAGGCGTTTTGGCGCAAAAAATAGTCTCTTAAACAATCGCTGCTCGTACAACATTCATTTTCTGAGTTTCAATGCCATGCAGAGGTTTCTAGCTTGCCGATAACTTTCGTAGTCATTGGCGTATTTCAGGATTACAAATATGGACAATAGCCTTTGAAGTTGCCGCGAAAGTTTTTGAAGCTCTTTGTCGAAACAGGGAGGGACTTTTGCCTAGCGATGACGTGTGAACAACAGAACAGCCACCTCAACTGTTCAGATATAATTCCGGATCACTCGAACGCTTCTGCTTCATCAATTTAGTGTGCACTCACTGAACTCCCTCTGTGCAATAACCTTACGTTTTAGGTACGCGATATCGAGACTATATTGGCCAGCCTAGCATACAACAATTCGGCAGGGCCGATAGCATCCATCCACACCAACCAACTGCCCTCACCCTGTTATATGTTTGCTGACAACATAAAAATTGACGGCAGGTCGAAAAACTCAGATCTGATTAGCGACGTAGAAGCTATGACGACATGGGCGATGAAGTGGGACCTTCCCCTAAACATAGATAAGACTCATTTCCTCTCTGGCAGCCAACATGATTGTCTCTACGCCCTCAGTCCACACGGAGTTCCAGAGGGTGGAATCTACTAAGGACCTAGGAATCCTAGTCTCCGCAAACTTTTGGTGGGCTCATTGATGTCCTGCTGCGGCTCAAAGGGCCGGGAGAGAACTCTTTTTACTACGTTCAGCCCTTACATGCAGGAAAGCTGAGGTGCTGTTGCACCTCTAAAAGACAATAGTAAGGCCACATTTAGAATGCTGTATCCAGGCTTAGGAGCCGTATTACCAGAAGGATATAATGAAGCTAGAAAAGTTACAGAAGCTTGCCACTCGCACGATCGACGGGTTAGCATACACCAATTATGAAAATCGTCTATTAGCATTAGGAGTTTTCTAGCTCAGGTGGAGGCAACTTGGGAGAATCTTATATAGACGTTTATGGTTGTCAAAGAAATAAGTTGTATTGAATACGATCAATTCTTTCAGTTCTCTCCTTTAGTTGGTGTCGTGTTGTTTTGACATTCCTTTTATTGTATACACGCTTATTTTACCGTATTACACATCTAACCTTTCCCTTTTTGTTGTAGCTCATACTCGTGTTCTTTAGTTGATTAAAGCCTTTCTATCAGGCGTTATCTTCTCAATCGTTTGGAAGTATCGTTCACTCTATCTCGTTACAATTTAATCAACTAAAAAAATGGATCGTTTACTCCGTCCTGAACGCTTCGATACCGATCCTAACGCTGCAGATGCTACCGATTCATGGGAACACTGGTTTTTGACCTTTACGAATTTCCTCGATACAGTTGAATCTCTCAAACCAGACAAACTGAAGACTCTTATCCATTACAGAGGGCACAGTCTTATGCTAAGTAAAAACACACTAGGCTAAATTTCAGGCTAAATTTCAGAACTCACTCGTTTAGCATCCGTATAGTGAACGCGTTGAACTCGCTTCCAGCAGAACTAATCTCGGCAATTTCAGTAATTGCGTTTAACCATGGGCTGGAAGAACGGTGGCAGGTGCTATTTCCGAAGCATTACCCCTAAAACTAAATCCAACTACGTTAATTGTCAAAAACCACAAACATATTTAGAAAATCTTTTTGAAACACAAAAAGCGTTTCTTTCCCATTATTTCGTATTTGTTGAAATAAACTGCTGTCCAACGTTTTTTTCATTCGACTAGACATGCAACTTGCATTAACTCTCTCACCTATCGGTGATGAGACCACTCTCATCTTCCATTCACGATTACACATGCCTGTGTTCCCCACAAATCAATCATAGTTGTGACGGGTGTTTTCGAGCACACCTCCAAAATAATCTGAGCACTCGTTCAAGCCTGGTCGACTGTCGCTTTCATTAATCTTCCGTTCAGATTGTTTTTATGCCTTTACGTATTTGTCCGGATACGTAAGGTGCTATTGTCACCAGAATGCTACGCCTTAATTCTCTACTGGAAACAGAGTCCCCACCTGCCTGCACAAGTCCTTTGTATGATCTGGTATTGCCAAGTGTGAATCGATCAACAAAATCACACACTACTTTGCACGTGAAGCCACAACCAAACGACGCTGGGAAACTCCCTGCAGTCCAAAAAGCCAGTCACAAGAACCCGCCATCAATGATCATTGTATGTACAAATGTGCTCGAAAGTGTATCTCCATGCTTTTAAGCACGCAGGCAAAATGATATGTAAGAATGGCGAGCTCCCTGTGAAAAACGTGAACATGATGTAGACCCGGTTTCTTAAAAACCTCTCTCCAGACGCCCAAACTCCCCTCAAGCAGATGCCCCACGTCTACTTTGAATCACCCTTGACTTCCCGGAAAAGGTTGAAGAAGTCTTGCTCTCGGCCCACCTTCTCCAAAATACAAATTTGTCTGTTCGTATTTTTCCAGACGTTCCTTGGACTCAAAGGCAGATGGAAAACAAGAAGGCTACTACTGGAAATCGGCTGTTGTCAATAGCGCTACATACAAGAACACAGCAAAGTTCACGGAACTTTGACGACTGCCGTGAAACGCCTTCCCAGGGCAATGCCCCCGTATTATAAAAATTAACTTTCAATCAAAAGGTATGTTTAATACTGCTTTGCGCTTGTTGTATGATAACAAACGCTTTTCAGTTGATAGACCAAGAACGAAATCTCCCCTACTTCGGTGTAGACAACCGGGTAGTATCATGCCTACGTTCAACGATGCCGATGACAACGCTTTGTACCCCCCTTATCGCTTTGTACATCTCATTGTTTATGTTGAACGGCACTATATCTGTATCAGATTGTGCAAATATAATAATAATAATATACCAAGAACTCGTCCGCAACCATCACTCACACCCAGCACAAATTAGTCTGCTGACGAAACACACACGACCACTTCAAAAAACTCTCGCAGTCGGTTTCAGTGAGATCGGTAAAATAACTGCACACCGCTTCACCACACTGCATACTCTGCAATCGCGCAGCCTTTCATACTGTTATACAAATGCTGCTGGTTTCCTGAACAAACATCCCGAACTCCGTTACCGCCATTCCCTGTACTCATGGGACCTGATAGCCGTTACCGAGACGTGGTTATCAAGCACTGTTATTGATGCGGAACTCACCCTTCCAAATAGGTCATTGCGTCCCTGTGACCGTACAACAAGAGGAGGTGGAGTGCTGTTCTATCGTCACGAATTGCTTTGCTGCGAACCATTATCTGACCCTGCGTTGGTTGACTCTGATGTTCTTTGGTGCCAAATCTCACTCAAGCAAGACAGTCTTCTGATTTCAGTTGCTTATAGATCTCCCAGTAATACTCCACTGTTCGATTCCTCCATTCTGTCATAACTACGACATGGTTTAAGTAAAAGATTCTCCCCCATACCGATAATGGGCGAATTTAACTGTACCAGCCTCCATATTGAACATTACTCCCGCCCATTTGTCATCTCGTTGTCCGAAATTTTGGCAACGTATCCATTATACAATCATGTTCCTAAGATACTCTGTTTCGGGGCACAAATACACCGTACCTTCTGGATCTCATCATCACCAACGAAGAGTAAGTGGTCGATAAACTTTCCTTTAACCCTCCCTGGGCCACTGTAATCATGTTGTTTTGACATTCACCTTTCTCACATTCATGGATTACTTCAACGAAAGTCTTCCTAAGAGCCGCTGGATTACTGAGCTATGCCTGTTCCATCAACTCATCGTATTCAATTCATGGGATTTCTTAATGTTTGACCAGATCGATTTGGCATAGACCACGTTTTTAACTCAGTGGCACGCGCTGCTACGTCTTGCGAGTCACGAAAAGCCCCTTCGTCGGAAGAACCCCAGATCATTCCTTCGGAGCCGAACACGCAAAACCATAGCACATCGAAACTTGGCGTGGGGGTGTTAACGGACAGGACGAAATCGAGCTGACTGAATAATTTATAAGTCATTGCTTATTCGTTGCACATATCTGAGCCGCCAAGACAAATGTCAGTATAAAATGCACACCTTTAATAAGTTCTTGGATAACCCAAAAAGTTAGTTCCAATTCGTAAATCAGAGACAAGTTGTTAAACTTTGAATTTCATCCCTACTCAGCGCAAACGGACTCAGCTCAACAGCATAGGAAGCTGCAAACCTTTTGTCTGAACACTACGCCCCAATTTTAAACACTATTTATCCTACAAACCCATTTTTCTTCTCCCTCACATGAAGTACAGGAAATGCCAGAAATATTGTTTCCCCTGATACAGTCCACAAGAAGATTTCATGTCTACAGCAAAACTCTTCACCAGCACTCGGAGGCATCCACCCTAATATTCCGAAAGTAGCCGCATTGCACATATAACTTCTACCTTTCACGTATTTTCAACGTTGTATGGACTCCACCACCGTTCCTTAAGTTTGGATATAAGGTGTTATCACGCGATATTCGTTCAAAACCCGCATATTATCGCCACATTGTGCTCCTGTTGGTCATTTTCAGAGTCAAGCAATGCATAATCAATGACCATCTTGCCTTATATCTTGAAACAAATCGACTTTTATTCACACAACAACATGGCTTTCGCGCCGACCGCAAAAAAGCCGCACCAGCAACCAATCGCAACATTGGCTAAATTCGCCGCGGTTTCGTCAGGTTCGAGCGGTTTCTCATACTCAACCTGCTGAATGAATACATCCGTTCACACTTTCAGTACGCTGTACAGGCTTGGCAGCCTTGGTAATGCGAATATGTGTCCCTTCTCGAAAAACCCCAGCGGCAAGTGACAAAGCTTATCCGTGGTATGCACAACATGTCTTACGAGGATAGGTTACACAGTTTAGGTATATTCTCCGTTACCTACTGTCTTCACCGCTGTAACATGTTACTTATCCACCGGATCTTGACTGACCCCTCCCATCCATGTACCTCCTGATTCGTTTCTTCCTCAAGAACTAACCTCTGAGGACATTAGGTCAAACTGTTATATCAACAGAGCAGGCTTGAATGTCGACACAACGTTTCCGCTGTGAGAGTTTGCAGTCAGTGGAACACTCTCACAGGCACGTATTTTGAGGCCGCTTCTTCCGGTTCACTCAAATGTCTCCTCGATTTTCACATCCATGAAATCTCTTACTCCTAAAACACACATACCCACTCGTGGCAACAGTAAGTTCTCTTTCTGTGCCATTTGCATTTTCGTCACAGCCCCGCTAACTCTTTGCTAATTCCGTTGCTCTTACAGATTCCAGTATCGGAAGTCCGTACACACGCGGTTTCAATTAAGCCTGTTCTGGAGGATGTGGTGGGTAGCTGTGTCGCGGGTCGACGCCCTACCTGTCTAAATGTCACAAAAATCCATTGATGTGGCAGTCTAAACGCTAATGAGGCCCGCTATAATGCCTTGGAAACTCAAACATTTCTCTCATTGCTCTTTCGACCTCTTAAATTACTGACATTTGACCAGGGACAACCTTCTCTTCAATACGTTCCCAAAACCTGTTCTGGATGATCTTCATCTTGTCCCTCCAAACTCTGCGAATACCTACCATACAGGCATTATTTAAACTTGATTGAGCGTGTTTTACGAAAATGGCAGTAAGCGGTCAAAAAGTTGGCTCTAAAGAAAACGAAAGGAGAAAAAACAGCTGATCCATTTACTGAGAAAGAATGGTACGATATTCGCGCCCTCTCAATGTTTTTAAAGCGTACTTGTGTCCGTACACTGGTAACTCGTAACCAAGGTACGAAGATAGCCAGCGAAGCACTCAAAGGTCGCGTTGTGACGCTCAGTTTGGGTGACTTGAGCGAAAAGCACGAAGTATTCAGGAAATTCAAGCTACAAGTTGATGATGTCCAAGGACGTCACTGCCTTACCAACTTTCATGGCATGGAAATAACTCGTGACAGTCTTTGTTTGCTTATCGTAAGATGGCGCTCCACGATCGAAGCTCATGTGGACGTGAAGACTACGGATGGCTTACACCTGCGTTTCTTCATAATATCGTTCACACCTAAACCGAACCGACCAAAATCTCGTCAGTGTTATGCCCAAGCTACGAGGATTAAGCGCATTCGAGCTCGTTTGATCGATGTAATTCGTCAAGAGGTTTCGTATTGTGACATGAAAGAAGTTATTAATAAACTTATTCCGGATTCGATAGCCCAAGACGCTAGGAAGGCTGCATTCATCATCTACTCCCAAGCTGACACGATCATACGGAGAGTGGAAGTATTAAAGAAGCCTAGACTTGATATTGGAAAATTGATGGAGCTTCATGGCGAGACTGAGGACGAAACTCCGGGTGAAGCTGTTGATCGCCCGGCAGATTATGCTACGTCTCAGGTAGAGGCAGTATAGACAAATACCCTCATGATCGTACAAACAAATAGCGTTTCCTCATTTTTCAATTCTCTAGCGGTACGTTTAACTTGGTTGTATTTCCCACGCTCTTGTTAACAATCCATTTCCAGATTGCTTTTCTCTGATTTCGCTGTAAATTGGTAATCAATTTATCGCATTATACACATCATAACGTGAAGTCTATTCCGTCTGTGAAATTTATTTGCTTTAATCACTATTCAAATATTTTCTTTATCATGATTGCCAACAAGTGCCTAAAAAAATCTTGTTGCAGAAAAGTATTAAATGGTATTGAGTGTAATACTTGAAAGAGATGGACACATCCGAAGTGTTCGGGGATACATCTCGAGCACTATAAGGTTTATGTTACTCACCGTTGGCTCCAATGGATATGTAGTGAAAGCCAATGGGCAGCTAAAAAGCATTTTGCGAAAAGGCTTGAAATGCTCGTTCTCGGCAATACAGCACAGCTTCTCAGGTTAGTGCGGATAGATCTTTCACTGATGTTGTACGTGAGAGTATCACTGCTAGCCCAGCGGTACAAACAACGAACTCCAAAGAAATTACGGCGAGTAAAAATCCCAAGCCTACAAAGTCACGCAAAAGGACTAAAAAGGTTAAGGCACCGGATCAAGCGGCCAAGCCAAATGTCACATCCCAGGCCCCGTCTTCTAAGCCTTCGAAGCCACGTAAAAGTAGGAACAAGGCACAGACCGGTCATGAATAGGTGGACACTAGAAAATTTGACTCTCAGTCAAATTTACTTGCTACTGTCGTTTTGAGTCTCGCTGAGTTATCCAAGGTTCTGGAGCAGCTTAAATCGGCTCGTCAGGGAAAACGAGATAAATCTCGTAACATCCTGGTGCTTAATCGAGATGAACCCTATATACGCGAAGCCAGCAATCTTGCAACTAAATGTAACGTCTGTGACGTGAGTTACGCGTATTCCACCCGTTTCTTAGTTCGACAAATTCAAAACCACAATTCGGATGTTATAAGGTACTGTAATTAGCAACAATTACAACAACAATAATTATACAAACCTCAACTGTATATGAACGTACAGCAAACAGTGGAGCCAAAATACTCCAGAACCAATTATATCAAATGCACACAAGTTCAATGACGACCCGATATATAAATAGAATGAAAGGAATTACCGAAATTGCCGTCCAAAATGTCTATCAAAGACAAAACACCCAAAAGTGGTGTCAAAATACAAGCCAATTTCAAGTGCCCAAAATGGCAACCAAATTTAACAACAATGAACGACAATGGCCGAAACGAACAATTGAAACAAATAATTAACCAAAGGTGTGTAAAGAAAAGATTTACAATAGCAAGTTTTTAATAACAAAAGAAATGTTTTCCATCACTTGGTATTTCCGGATCCCTATTTAATTCGTTCTGTTCATATCTTTCTGATCGCACCTTCTCCGTCTCCGTTAATGACGAATCCTCTGAAACACAACCTATACCAAGTGGAGTCATTCAGGGTAGCGTACTAGGTGACCTCCTTTTTCTTATATATTTTAATGATGTGCAAGATTTCGTAAAAAACTCAAAGCTTTTTATCTTTGCGAATGATATTAAACTTGTTTTAGCTATTCCAGCCATAGAGATATCACAGGCTATGCACTCTCTCAACGACGATCCTTAAACCCTTTCAAGTTGGGGCTAACAATGGGGTTTAGAATTCTCAGCTCTGAAGAAGCAATTCATAATATACGCTGCCCAATACCCGCCGGTAGTATTATTCTCAACAATACACCACTCGCACCTTCTAACGAAATCAAAGACTTAGGATTTAGATATTCTTCATCTCTCAATTTCAACGAACAAGTAAGATTTCTCATAGCAAGAGCTAGACAAAATTTTAGTTTGATAAATCAAAGATTCCTCCTTCGTGGAAGTAGACCAAGTCTATAAAAAATGAAAGTATTATCGCTTCTTGACAACTGTAATATAGCCTACTCTCACATCACTGGGCGTGACTGTATTCTCTTAGAATGCCTTCAACGTAGAATAAGCAAACTCATGTTTGGCTACTCTAGTCCTTCATCTTATAGAGTAAGATGCAATCTACTAAACTTGACCCGCAATGGTTACGCAGAATTTGCCTTAATCTTTTTCCTTCCTTTAGGATCATCACAGAGCACCAAATTAGGCTCAGATCTACCATGCGCTTCCAAGATTGCAATCGTTCTGTACGACGTAACCGAATGAGGCTATCACATATTTCCCTTACTCGCACTAAAGTTCGACAAAACTTCTTTTTAATTAGGGATGCGCATCTTTGGAATTCTCTCCCACTCTATTTTCGCATGTGCACATCTACAGGTAAATTTTAAACACTCGTAGATTCTCTTACTGCTCCATCGCTATGCGAAATTCTCCCAAATTCTCTCAGAAATACATGGTATTATTAAGTGTCAGGTTACTTAGGGTCTATGTATGTTACATCTATTTCTATTCCCTCCTCATATCTGTCTAGGCCTGGGCAACCTGACAGCATCTTAGCCCACGTGCAGACTCTGACTGTGCGGCACTTTGCCTGGACCAGGCTTGTGCTTTCATACATACATCATACTTACATCAAAACCTGGGGCTAGTATTATATGTACCTTCACTTATTGTATCTCCTCAGGCTTATATTGCCCCCTTTTTGTTTGAACATAGTTATCCTTATTGTCTCAATTCAGGTTCCTATCGTACACAAATGTCTCTCTAAAAATTTCGAAATATGAGGCTAATAAATGTCACAGTTTTATCGAAACTTGCAAAACAATAAAATCTACCAAAAAAGTAAAAAACCTGAAAATCATTGTTTTCAATGTACGTTCCTTTTTTAAATGATGAACTATTTTTCTTTGATGACCTCTCACCATGATGGTGAAGCGATTATCTTTCATTATATTCCAGAGTCATGGAATACCGAACCATCACTGGAACTGGCTCGGAATCTATCCCTCTGAGATTTGTTCCATTTGCGATTCACTCTCCTGCATGTAACGAAAACCCGGCTGGTGAACACATTGTGGTTCGATTCGTCGACAATTCATCAAGAGTATTAGAGTACACAGCGTACACTGCTCCCATGCTATTAACCACACCCTCTCTCATCCCCCAGATTTTTTTAGATTTTCTTATGCTGATGGATTTATGTTTTCTTCTTCATCTTCCCAACCAATTTTTCCACGACAATTTATTACAATTCACTCCACTTTTTCCATAATTACCTTCCATTTATGTTCTCCATGTTTTCCCATCCTTGAAATTCGTAAATTCTGACAAAATTCAAATGAAACCTTACTGTTATTAGACATAAGGATTTTTTCTCAATTACTGTATATTCGATCCCATTATTGAACGGAAAAAAAATTGTTCAAAAATCCCGCTGATTCGGTCATTTTCACCGTTATATTTTCTTTTACTGTTCAAAGTTTGATCAACTGATCATGTATTGCATGCCTTGGATGTCCAAGAATATATTATTATTATTAATAAACGCGTAAGTCACTCGACCGTAGTTGTATAAGTAATCTGCTCCGTAAGGTTGGTATGCGCTCAGATACGCCACTGAAGCGTGTTCATCGTGTTGGCGTGTGGAATGGTGCCAAAAGTGAGTCTAGCCACTCTCCAAGACCACTTTTAGTTGAATTTCTCTTGCAGTCTGAGCGTGACCAGTTTGTTGCAAGTTTCCTTGTTTAAAATGAAACTAACAAAGGGAAACATGTTGTCGTGCACGACGACAAGAAGGAATCCGATAGGTCGAAGAATTCACGTTATGATGTAAATTATTACAAAATGCGCTGATCTTCAGAAAAGGATGGCACTTTGTTAAGTATGGACATCACGGATGGATCTGGGGATGAAAACGATAATCACCGTGTTGTCTCTGAAATTCCACCACTCGTGATTAGCGGCCTCCAAGGTACGGCAGAACTTCATGCCGCGCACCTCGAATCCACTCTATCAAAGAGCACACCATAAAACGTGCTGACTCCTCGAATATTACGCCCGAGTATCGAACTGGACTAAGTATGAACATATCGCGAGACACTGTCGCCACAGTGATATACGGAAACGCATGCGATATCCGAAATAAGTAGTCTGAACTCTCCATCATAGCGCATGAGATACGACCGCATGAAATAGCACTGTCCGAAACCTAGCTATCTGCAACTGACCATATACCTGACTCAATTTTTAGTAGTTATTCCGTGGTCAGATGTGATTGACCAGGTGAACTGAACGGGGGTGGAGTTGCTATCTTTCTCAGACTAGCTCTTTAAAATTCAGAACCGAGCGTTAGGCTCAGCACGCACAACGTCCGAATTAGCTCATGCATCGTTCAATCATACAAGCATTCGAATGTAATAGCATGCGCTTATATGAGCCCGCAAGCAGGACCTCAGTACTTGCAAAATTTGCTTGGCAATCTCAGTTTGCTGCACACGCTCGGGTCCCAGGTTCTTATAGTTGGCGATTTTAACCTACGACATATATCTTGGCTGAACCCGTGCTGTTCATCTGATAAGATGTCTGAGGACTTCATCGAATGGACTCATATGCATGCCATGAGTCAAGATGTCAATGAGCCCACAAGATTCAACCAGGGCTGCTCACCTTTGATCCTAGATCTCGTTATCTCTTTAAGTAAAGAAATGGTTCGCCAGGTAGATTATCTCACTCCACTAGGAAAAAGTGATCACGTTGTGATCAGATTCCAAATAAGAATCAGGTATGAAGAAACCTCCTCCCAAACTGAAGCGCAATTTCAATCGCGTAGACTGAGAAGTCGTCTCAGAGGATGCTAAAATGTTCTTGTCTCAATATGTAGGTGATGATATAGCAACAAACTGGCAGCTTATACACCACTGCCTGTCTACCATGCTAGATAGATTTGCACCGTTGGTGCGCGTCAAGCAACGCAACAAGCCACAGTAGTGGACACCTGAGATGCGACGACCAATTAGAATGAGAGACCGTGCCTAGAAAACTTACAAAGCTTCTCAGACACAACGGTCCAGAACAAGGTATGAAATGGTCAGAAATGAGGCTGTGTGAATCCAACGCCAAGCAAAACGTGACTTTGAATCACGGTTGGCACGCAATATAAAGCAGTGCCCAAAGCGTTACTATCGTGATGCCCAATCCAAACGCAAAACGAGCGATTGGATTGGCAACTTTTGCAGGAAAACAAAACTCAAACAGTTTCACATTCAGAAATGGCTTCGACCTTTCTCAAACATTTTCAGGCTGTGCAGTGGCGTGATCGCAAAATAGATCCGCCTAACATGCCAGTCATCAAAAGGCCTGATATCGTTACTCCACTTGAGGAGTTATTTTTCACTGATGATGAGGTTAAACTTGCTCTTGCAGCAACTTACCCCCATAAATCTGCTGGCCTTGACGACATTCACCCTGGAATTATAAAGAACCTGGTGCCAATATTAGCAGATCCTGTTGGTCGTATTTTTAACGCTTCCTTGCAACATGGATATATTCCGAGTATTTAAAAGTTGGCTTATGTGATCGCGATTCATGAAAGGTGGCAGTCGATCCTCAGTTTGTAAGTACAGACCCGTAAGTCTTACAAGCATTTCAAGTAAAATCCTCCAGAAACTTATTAGGGATAGGATCCGTCGCCATCTAGTTGATTACTCGTTGCTGAACTCTGCTCAGCACGGCTTCCTTGAAGGGAAGTCGTGCCTAACAAAACTCTCATATTTTCTTAACGAAGTCACCATGAGACTAGTCAAAGCCCAACAGGTTGAAGTTTTTTACTTTGACTTTTGCAAGGCCTTTGATTCGGTAAACCACAGATTGCTTGCAGACAAACTTGGTCATATGGGTATCGATGGTATTCTGGAGAAATGGATAATAGGATTCCTAAGCAATAGATTCTTTCGTGTCAGGATAAGATATATGTATTCGTCGGAAGTAAAAGTTGTTAGTGGAGTCCCAAAGGGTTCCGTACTCGGACCGCTAATTTTTCTTTTTCTTACCGATGATTTGTCTGCGTCGCTCAAGTGTCCCCGCTGCTGCACAACGCGCTACGAGAGAGCTTTTTTGCCTCCGATCAGTTTTATCCTGAAGGTCTCCAGAGGTTTTCATACCATTATACAAAGCGGTCGTGAGACCAAATCTGGAGTATTGCGTTCCAGTATGGTCATTTATTTGGGAAAAGATATTGCCAAGCTGGAAGGTGTTCAACGTTTAGCTACTCGTATTATTGTTGGGCAAACGGGTAGGTCTTATCAGGAACGATTGCTGAGTCTAGAGTTCTTCTCCCAAAAACGGAGTAGGCTACGTGGGGACCTGATTAAAACCTTCAAAATCATGTCAGGTTTCAGTACTATTCATCCCAGTGAATTGTATGCCCGGACGCCAATTGTGGGTACTCGAGGCCACCCATTGAAACTGGCCGAGCGACATTTCAGGTCGAATGCCCGTAGTTTTTCTTCAGTGAGAGGGTAGTAAATTACTGGAATCGACTTCCTAAAGAAGTTGTTTGTTCTACTTCGGTAGGTGGTTTCAAGAATAGTTTCGACTCTGTGTGGCCTTCATTATTTCTTGATTTTTATCCGTGAGGAAACAGTTGGTATGATCCTCATGTTGTCTTTAGAACGCACTAATGTTTCTCCTAACCTATTGGTGAGGGGAGTTTTTCTGTTGCATTCAAGATTACTCTTACACCAGAAGATATTTGTGAAAATATTGTTTGAAGTAGTGGACGCTGCTCTGTGGCATACCACCTGAATAAATCTGGACGCTCGATAGTCTTGTTAGCCATATACAGTCCTGTGCAAACTGAACTGAACTGAACTGAACGAAGTGCTGTAGCACCATTGATTGTTATCCATATTTTGACTCTACTTTCTGTATTCTCCTAAATGTACAATACCACATTTTTGTGAGTATTTGTTGAAATAAACTGCTGTCCAACGTTTTTTCATTTGACTAGACATGCAACTTACATTAACTCTCTCACCTATCGGTTATGAGACCACTCTCATCTTCCATTCACAGTTGCACATGCCTGTGTTCCTTACAAAACAATCATGGTTGTTGCGGGTGTTTACAAGCACACCTCCAAAATAATCTGGGCACTCGTTTAAACTTGGTCGACTATAGCTCTCATTCATCTTCCGTTCAGATTGTTGTTATGCCTTTACGTATTTGTCCGGATCCGTAAGGTGCTATTGTCACCAGAATGCTACGCCTTAATTCTCTACTGGAAACAGAATCCCCACCTGCCTGTACAAGTCCTTTGTATGATCTGGTATTGCCAAGTGCATATCGATCAACAAAATTACACAATACTTTGCACTTTGAGCCACAACCAAACAACGCTGGAAAACTACCTGCAGTTCCAAAAGACAGTCACAAGAACCCGCGATCCCTGATCATTGTATGTACAAATGTGCTCGAAAGTGTATCTCCATGCTTTCGAGCACGCAGGCCGAATGATCTGTAAGAATAGCGAGCTACCTGTGAAAAACGTGAACATGATGTAGACCCGGTTTCTTCAGAACCTCTCTCCAGACGCCCTAACTCCCCTCAGACAGATGCTCCACGTCTACTTCATATCACCCTTGACTACCCGGTAAAGGTTAAAGAGGTCTTGATTTCGGCCCACCTTCTCCAAAATACAAATTTGCCTGTTCGTATTTTTCCAGACGTTCCTTGGCCTCAAAGGCAGATGGAAAACAAGGAGGCTACCATTGGGAATCGGCAAAGAAAACTATACACGACTAATGTCAAAGGCGCTACATACAAGAACACAGCAAAGTTCACGGAACTCTGACGACTGCCCTAAAACGCCTTCACACGTGCTCTAGCTACAATGGCAATGCCCCCGTATTATGAAAATTAACTTTTATTCAAGAGGTATGATTAATACTGCTTTGCGCTCGTTGTATGATAACAAACGCTTCGCACCTACAAACGTCCGTCTTCGATCCGCAGTTAATAGACCAATAACATGTCCGCAACCGTCAGTCACACCCAGCACAAATCAGTCTGCCGACAAAATTCACACGACCACTTCAAAAAGCTCTCGCAGTCGGTTTCAGTGAGATCGGCAAAATAACTGCACACCGCTTCACCACACTGCATACTCTGCAATCGCGCAGCATTTCATGCTGTTATACAAATGTTGCTGGTTTTCTGAACAAACATCCCGAACTCCGTTACCGCCATTTCCTGTACTCATGGGACCTGATAGACGTTACTGAGACGTGGTTATCAAGCACTGTTATTGATGCGGAACTCACCCTTCCAAATAGGTCATTGCGTCTATGTGACCGTACAACAAGAGGAGGTAAAGTGATGTTCTATCATCGCGAATTGCTTTGCCGCGAACCATTATCTCACCTTGCGATGGTTGACTCTGATGTTCTTTGGTGCCGAATCTCACTCAAGCAAGACAGTCTTCTCCTGATTTCAGTTGCTTATAGATCTCCCAGTAATACCCCACTGTTCGAATCCTCAAATCTGTCATAACTACGACATGTTTCAAGTAAAACATTCTACCCCATACCGATAATGGGAGAATTTAACAGTCCCAGCCTCCATGTTGAACATTACATTCGCCCATTTGTCACCTCGTTGTCCGAAATTTTGGCAACCTATCCATTATACAATCATGTTCCCGAAGATACTCTGTTTAGGGGCACAAATACACCATCCCTTCTGGATCTCATCATCACCAACAATGGTCGATAAACTTCCCTTAAACCCTCCCTGGGCCACTGTAATCATGTTGTTTTGACATTCACCTTTTTCACATTCATGGATTACTTCAACGAAAGTCTTCCTAAGAGCCGCTGGATTACTTAGCTAGGTTTGTTCCACCAATTCTTGGGATTTCATAATGTTCGACCAGATCGATTTGACATGGACCACGTTTCCAACTCAGTGTCACGCGCTGCTACGTCTTGCGAGTCACGAAAAGCCCCTTCGTCGGAAGAACTCCAGATAATTTCTTCGCAGCCGAACACGCAAAACCATAGCACATCGAAACTTGGCGTGGGGGTGGTAATGGACAGGACGAAACCGAGGTGACTGAATAATTCATAAGTCATTGCTTATTCGTTGCACATATCTGACCCGCCAACGAACAAGTAAGTTTTCTCATAGCAAAAGCTAGACAGAATTTTGGTTTGTTAAATCAAAAATTCCACGTTCGTGAAAGTAGACTAAGTCTGTATAAAATGAAAGAATTACAACTTCTTGACTACTGTAATATAGCCTACTCTCACATCGCTAAGCGTGACTGTATTCTCTTAGAATGCCTTCAACGTAGAATGAGCAAACTCATGTTAAAGATTGCAATCGTTCTGTACGACGTAGTCGAATTAGGCTATTAAATATTCCCCTTACTCGCACTAAAGTTCGACAAAACTTCTTTTTAATCATGTATGCTCATCTTTGGAATTCTCTTCCAATCCATTTTAGCATGTGCACATCTACATGTGAATTTAAAACACTCGTAGATTCTCCTACTGCTCCATCGCTATGCGAAATTCTCAGAATAAACACTTCTATAGACAGTATATTTTGTCACGGTATTCTTGGTTATTTAACCAATTGTGAGTATTTTGTACATTAGCACACGTATAGAACTGTTCACAATGTCCGAAATACATGGTATTATTAAGTGTCAGGTTACTTAGTGTCTATGTATGTTACATCTATTTCTATTCCCCTCCTCATATCTGTCTAGGCCTGGGCAACCTGACAGTATCATAGCCCACGTGCAGTCTCTGACTGTGCAGCACTTTGCCTGGATCAGGCTTGTGCTTTCATACATACATTAAAACCTGGGACTAGTATTTTATGTACCTTTACTTATTGTATCTCTTTAGGCTCATCTTACCTCCTTTTTGTTTATACATAGTTATCCTCATTGTTTCAATTTAGATTTCTATCGTAATCAAACGTCTGTCTAAAAAAATTTCGAAACATCTAAAAAAGGAATTTTCTGATTGTCTATTTATAACGCTGATGTAGTGTCAGGTTACATAGGGTCTATGCATGTCTCGTCATAGATTGGGACTTGCATCACATTTGTCTATTTGTCACATTGCCTTCCATGACATTTTCTATAAACCATTAGGTATATATCTGTCTTTTATTAAATATGAGGCTTATAAATGTCACATTTTATCCAAACTTGAAAAAAAATAATGTCTACCAAAAAAATAAAAAGTAAAAAAATGAAAATCATTATTTTTTAATGTACATTCTCATTTTTTCAAATGATGAACTATTCTTCTTTGAGGACCACTCACCATGATGATGAAGAGAATATCTTTCATTATATTCCAGTGTTTTGAATACCAAACCATCAGTGAAACAGGCTCGGAATCTATCCGACCGAGATCTGTTCCATTTGCTATTCTCTCTCCCGCAGATAACGAGAACCCGGCAGGTAAACACATTTTGGTTCGATTCGTTGACAATTCGTCAAGAGAATTTGAGCACACGGCGTACCCTACTCCTATGCTATTAACTACACTCTCTCTCATCCCCAAGAATTTTTTAGATTTTCTTCAGCTGATGGATTTATATTCGCTTTTCCATCTTCTCAACCAATCTTTTCGTAAAAAAAATGAATTGATGCATATATAATTTATTCGTCGATTTTTTTTATGACAATTTATTACAATTCACTCCACTTTTCCCATCATTACCTTCCATTTCTGTTCTCCATGTTTTCTCATCCTTGCAATCCGTGAATCCTAACAAAATTTAAATGAAACCTTATTGTTATTAGACAATAGAATTTTTTCGCACTAACTGTATATTCGTTGACATTATTAAACGGAAAAAATGTTTAAAAATCCCGCTCACTCCGGTCGTTTGCACCGTTATATTTTCTTTTGCTGTTCCAATTTTGATAAACTGATCATGTATTACATGCTTCGGATGTCCAAGAATAGATTAATAGTAATAATAATAATAATATTATTTTTATTATTATTATTATTATTATTATTATTATTATTATTATTATTATTATTATTATTATTATTATTATTATTATTATTATTATTATTATTATTATTATTATTATTATTATTATTATCATTATTATTATTATTATTATTATTATTATTATTATTATTATTATTATTATTATTATTATTATTATTATTATTATTATTATTATTATTATTATTATTATTATTATTATTATTATTATTATTATTATTATTATTATTATTATTGTCTTCGAAGCACAGTTCAGGGCCATTCATTCTTGATTCTCGATGAATTCTTTTTCTTCTCCTTCTCCTGAATAGACGGCAGGAGGACTACAGTCCGTGGAAGCCGCATCACCTCCCGGGTCTATGCTATCTCAGCGTAGATTCCTCACGAGGAGTTATTTAGCTGAAAAAGTAGGCGAATCGCGCAGGATAGCGGAAAGTTCACCGTCCAATATGCGTTCAAACTGCTCTTCGGTGACTGCCCCGATTTCATTAGCGGAGAGTGCATTTTAAATATTGACCACTCTGGTCGGAAGAGTAAACTATGGTTTCAGGTGTTCCGTTCGGCGCTTTTGCAACTTCAGCGAATGACATCTAGTTCTGGAGTCCGTGGATACCGAAAAGAATTGTTGAAGTTCTGTTCCGTAATATCCAAGCAGGATTCTTAGCGTGACAAGCAAATCATATCGCATTTTTCGATATTTCAGTAAGTAAAGTTTAAGTTCCCGCAATCGGTCGTCATAGGGAATACGAAACATACCCCATACGCACTTAGTAGCCCTCCTTTGGACTTTCTCCAGTCGATCCTTCTCCCCTTTGGTTAACGGATAGTTCACCGGAAGCCCAAATTCTAATATTGGTCTAACGTGGGAGCTATACAGAACTTGAAAAAATTTGGGGTTTGTCTCTAAGATGGATCGTCTCAATGCCCACCACATGCAGCTGGCAGAACCGACCTTTCTGGCAGTATCCTCTGCAGTTTTGAGGGATGAAGTTACCATCACCCCCAAATCTCGCTCTACATCAACTATCCTGAGAACATAGCTCTCTAAATGATATGCATGTCGCATGTTGTTGCTCCCTATGTGCATGATAGTACACTTCTTTTCAGCAATTTGATTGTTGGAAGAGCTAAAAAGTTGCTAGAGACGTAAAAATGAATGAAAGTCTGGTGTGTGGTTCACAAAAGCAGAAAGACGGGATACCTTTTTTTCAAAAAATTTTATTTTATCAAGTTTATTATGTTAATAATATAGGTACCGCATTGCATTTATATCATCTACATTCCACGTATTTTCAAAGTTGTATGGACTCCACCACCTTTCCTTCTGTTTAGTAAGAAGGTGTTATCGCGCGGTATCCGGTCGGAACCCGCATATTATCGCCACATTGTGCTGTTGTCTGTCATTTTTAAAGTCAGGGAAAGCATAATCAATGACCACCTTGTCTCATATCTTGAAACAAATCGACTGTTATTCACACAACAACAAGGCTTTTCCGCCGACCGCAAAAAGCCGCAGCAGCAACCAATCGCAACATCGATCAAATTTGCGGCGGTTTCGTCAGGTTTGAGCGCTTTCTCATCCGCAACCTGCTGAATGTATACAACCGTTAACACATTTAGTACGCTGTACAGGCTTGGCAGCCTTGGCTATGCGAAGATGTGTCCCTTCTCGAAAAACTCCAGCGGCAAGTGAAAAAGCTTATCCGAGGTATGCACAACTTGTCTTACGAGGATAAGTTACACAGTTTAGGTATATTTCACGTTACCTACTGTCTTCACCGCTGTGACATGTTACTTATCCACCGGATCTTGACTGACCCCTCCCATCCATGTACCTGCCTATCCGTTCCCTATCTGAGAACAAACTTCCGAAGACATTAATGAATTGCATATCGTATGACTACCAAAGACGTCAAACATCATTGTATACTTGCGATGATATTTTCGATTCAACCGTTCTATCATCATGAAACCCGAAGTAATACGATTTCGTATTTGTCGTCTGAAGATATATCCGATGAATCCTCCACAAGTGTTGTCCCGGAGGGTGGATTTATGCATATTCGAAAGCTCGTGTTAAGCACACATGTCTAATACATTCACAATATTTTCCATGGTATATGTAAGTCAATATTATTTCCAGCGCAATAAAAATTGTTTCCACTAATTCCAAATTTATTATCTCTAGCCACAAACACCTTCTGGGCAATAAGTGCAGGCGATTTGAGCAACATTATACTTTGAATTTAATCGAATTGAATATTGGTCTACGACGACTTGATTAAATTCAATTTTCCTGCGTCCTGCTTTCTGTCAACGGAGTGGATTACACGAGTTTACAAACATTTATACAAGAATTTCTAATTCTGGTGCATCAGAAAAATAAATGTTTATTGGAAATCTTGTTTCTCACCTCGAATTTAGTTGATAAGTTTGTTTTGCAGTCCTGTAAATTGTGATTAAGAATCAGCTGTGTAAGTATCCTTGTAAAACGCCCGTGCTATTGGCCTTTAATTCAAACATTTTTAGTTCTGCTTCGTAGTAAAAATTAATTACATTGAGACGTTTTCTTCAAAACAAACATTAAACGTTCATCCAATATGGATTTCGAGTACTGTAAGGGTTAGCGCCCATGACTGACCGGATCAGAGTAATCCAGTTGTGCGTAAATAGTGATTTGTAACTCGGCACACAGAGCACGGTAGTTCACTCTTCTGACGCATTTCGTTTCGTCACTGTTTTGCCTAGCGCAACGAACGTACTCGATTTCTATGACAACGTGATCGCTTCGTCCAGCTGTGGAATTTGATGTAAGCATTAAGTCCAAGGTAGACGGAGGTCTGATCCCCTTTTACGAGTAAATCCAAAAACGTGGTTATAAAGGGGTGTTATCAAATACTGCTCGAAGTTCATTTTTAAAGATCTCTGATGGAGGATCATCCCGGCTAAAGTGCTGAGTTAAGTTGAAATCCCTATTATCGATAATTCAGTATTGCTACTCGATGTTACATAGCGCAAAGCGTTAATTCGTTTATTGTTTAGGACGAGAGTTGCTGTTGGAGAACAATAGAGCACTCCAATATTACATTGGCCTCCTAAAATAAGAGTCAGAGAGCACCAAAATGTATATGTTGTATCAAGGGTCTGGTCGTTCACAGTTCTACAGATAAACGATTGCTTGAAGTAGAGTGCTGCTCCTCCGCCATCCCCTAAACGGTCACGCCGGATTAAAGACATGCTGGGCAAAGAGAGTTCATTATCAGACAATGAGGCATGGAACCACGTTTCTGTTATTGCAACTATGTAAGGCGATGTTTCATTACAAATCTCGGACAATTCGATTAATTTGTTGAAAACGCTGTTTGTGTTTGTACAGATGCAATTAATTGTATATGTCGTGAGTAATGACGGAGTCTAAACTGACGTTATTTGTACAGCTGCTCTGAAGTCGTAGTTAACAACTAGTGTACAATCATGAAGTATGTGATAATTCGTTAAACAGTGTGATTCCGTATCCCTTTAAACAGTCCGTTCCTGAGATGCTAAACCATGTGAGATGCTTATTGATCGCCGACCGCTTGAATTCGCAAATAGGTTTCGGCGTGAATTGCTCAATCCGACAAGATTTGAGCCGGACGTACGAGGTCTTTGATGTCTTCATTTCTTCCATTTGGATAAAAACGCTGCTATTCGCTTTCTCCAGACACGGAAGTGTTTGACTAATGAAATTAGTTTTGAGTGTGCTGTTGATCCTTATTGAGAATCAAGGAATTCCCCAATATGGAGTTACGCGCAAAATCCCAGGTATTTCAGAACCAACGAGGATTTTTTCAACAAAAGCGGTACTATATTGAGGCAATCAAAATAACTGAAAAACATACCTCAATTATTGGGGTAACCGGGTTAGACCCGGGTCAATATCAAAACAATATCGTGTACGTACCAAGTTACGTACACGAGTCAAAATCAAATCAGGTTCAAATGTACGACCGTCCCACGCAATCGAGTTTACGACAAATTGTGCGCAGTAAATCAAGGTCAAAATAAGCAAAAGGGTCCGTAAAGCAATATGATAATGACAGGTCAGAAAAACAGTGTGGAAGGCGACATTGACGGAACAGAAAGAAGCAACACCGCCCCCCAAAGCCAGCATGGCTTTCGTTCCACGCGGACTTTCTGTTCCTTTCATCCTTCGTCCGATCTGCACACATGTCAATCGAAGGTATTTTGACATTAACAAGATTTTGCTCCGATGCACACACACGGGAATTCGAATCAGCATAAATACTGATCACGTCGACTGGTGACACTTCATAATTCGATGTATCACCACCGCAACCTTCCGGACTGTTCCACCGATCACTTGAAATGGACATATAAGCAGCTCGGCCAGGTTCCCCGTCAAATCCGGAATCAAATACCAGTTTCGTGGGAATATCCAGATGTGTCTTCAACAGACCTGATCGCGTCGTCAAATCAGTCTCAGTAAAATCAGTGGTCATATTATCACGATTATAACAATGCGAAATAAAACAAGCAGGACGTCCACAACTTTGTGAGAAAGGCTGAATCGTGAAAAAGTCATCAACATCTGCAACGAGTGCCTTTCGATCAGACACATCAACCGAAATTTCTGGTTCACCAGAGCTATTGCAGTCAAACCTTTGAATATTTGGGATTGGACGACAGGTCAATGTGGTCATGGTGCAGCGGTTATCTGCTTCGCTTGGAGAAGTGAGGTCGCAGGTTCGAACCTCGGTGGCGACAATATTTTCGAAAAAATTTTCGTTATCGTTAAGAAGACTCAGCATTCTTTCTAAATAAAGTTTTCTAATTTTTCTCTCCTTTATCTCAATTTCAATTTTATCGATAGCAATTTCCTGTTCTAATTTTCTTCGTTCTCTTGCTTTTCGTTTTCTTTCCATTTCGTCGAGTCTTGCTTCTGCTGGTTCAGCGAAACGGTGTCCGTCTGTTTGCAAAGATTGAGAAAATGGATTGTAGGGAGAATCATTAGCGAAATTGTCTTCGTTCTCCAGCGACTTGGTAAAACCTTTGTTGAACATTTCAGCTACCATACGATTTCTTGACGAATGCATTCAAAATGTCGAATCGAAATTTACGAAGACGGATGAACACTCCGAATTAATTGAGCACTATGTAGTATTAATTGAGTACTGTTGATTCTTATTGAGAATCAAAGAATTCCCCAATATGGAGTTACGCGCAAAATCCCAGGTATTTCAGAACCAACGAGGATTTGTCAACAAAAGCGGTACTATATTGAGGCAATCAAAATAACTGAAAAACATACCTCAATTATTGGGTTAACCGGGTTAGACCCGGGTTTATATCAAAACAATATCGTGTACGTACCAAGTTACGTACACGAGTCAAAATCAAATCAGGTTCAAATGTACGACCGTCCCACGCAATCGAGATTACGACAAATTGTGCGCAGTAAATCAAGGTCAAAATAAGCAAAAGGGTCCGTAAAGCAATATGATAATGACAGGTCAGAAAAACAGTGTGGAAGGCGACATTGACGGAACAGAAAAAAGCAACATTGGCGACGTCTAACAGCATCGGGTTACGTGCGTTTTCTTTTTTTTATTACGACCTCACGAGTTCGGCCTTCTTTTTTGGCAAACTAATAGCCTTACTCATTCAGTGGTGGCTCCAAAATTGTTGTTTTGGTGTGATGGTCTACATCATTGATAAATTGCGTACTCAAAGATTTACCAATATTTCCTTCAAACGTCGAATGCTGAACTCAAAACTGGTCATTTTATTTTCTGCTTTGACTTCAGCAGTACTGGCACCGTGCAAAGATTTACCTCTGCAACGAACAAAGACAGCAGTTACCTGAAATATTTTATCATTTATTAATGCAATCGAATCCGGGGCTAGAGTACTGTCACATTTACCCACCAGTAATAGTGTGTATGGGTTGGGGATGTGAGCATCGCAATACATTGGTCTTTTATATGCGCCTCAAGCGCTTTGCCAGAAATCGCTTGGTGGTTGTGTATTTGAACATCGATGTTCTTTGTATGACCCTATATAACAGTGGCATACAAGATTAACTTTGTTGACCGCTTTTCCACTGTTTCAAGGCTCACTGAACCTTATCTCACTCTCTCAACCTGATGACGACAAACAGCCATAAACCGGTAGTGGTGTGTAAGGTATGGGTGTGTGAGCACAACAATACATTGGTCTTTTATGTGCGCCTCGAGCGCTTGGCCAGGAATCACTTTAGGATTCTGTATTTCAACATCACGTTTTATTGAAAGGCCTTATACAACAGTGGCATAACAGTTGAACTTTGTTTATTGCTTTTCTACTGCCTCAACGCTCACTGAACCTGATCTTACTGTCTCCACCTGATGACGGCAAACATCTAGAAACTGATAATGGTGTGTTTTGGCTGGGGATGTGAGCACCACATTACATTGGGCCTATTTCATTCAAATAGATTAGTTGGGGTCGGGGTGAGTTGCAGATTCTTGGTTCGAATACAAGATCATTTGTTTGATAGAGAATTCAGTGTTATAGTTCATGGTGTATTATCCAGCCCAGGTGTTACAAATTGCGTTCCTCAAGTGGCCATCACTCTTTCTGGTTTACGTGGAAGATATACTTGAAAACGTGAGCAGTTAAGTCATTTTATTTTCTTATGACATCACCACCACAGAAGATTGCCAAATTCTACAAAAATATATCAGTGCACTTTATAACTGGTTCTTAAGCAACTATCAGACATAAGTCGTACGACGGACATAGGGCGGACGTACGTATGCGCATTTCTTCATACAGCAAACCATCACTGACACGTTATCAAATTGATCCACCTGTGTGCTAAGAAAATATTTGTAGATGATCGACTTATTCAAAAGTGATCCTTGATTCTTAACCCTTTACGCCCTGAATTGATTTTTCAATTAAAATAAAATTTTAAAAGTTTATAATCGAGCTTATGGTGTAGTAAATAGTTATGATACGCATTTTGTAATATATATATATATATATAAATATATATATATATATATATATATATATATATATCATATATATGTATATGTATGAGTACAAGCCAATGATCTTCATCAGAGATCAGAATATAACAAATTACAAAATAACAAAATTTCCAATTTAAGAATACGGATTATATGAAAACGTGATAGATGGCTCTGAAACTGTGAACCTAAAACTTTGTGTATGTGCCTCGTGGATTTCATGACGACGTCTGAATCCTCATAGTCGTAAGAAAAATATTAGTCATAAACTACGATAATCCTCGAGTGCCTACAGTTGTGTTTGTCGTGCGAAAGAGAACAAATAAGCATCGGCAGCATTAGTATTCGGACGCTAAATCTCGGAAGCATCAACCGTACAATTACATTAGTCAATGTTTGTGCGCGCATGCTCTCTGTGACACCTGCTGAAACAGACCTTTTTTTATCAACTCTTTACTTGACTTAATCCCTTGAGTTCCTGGAGGAATATAGGGCCTCGGCAACTTGTCTCCAGTTTGATCCGTCCATAGCAGCCAGTTTGATGTCGTTCCAGTTAAGTCCACACTTGCGGACTGCCTCTTCACACGAGCGCTCCCAAGATATTCTTGGACGTCCGACCCGTCTCTTCCGGATTGGGTTCCGTACCAGAGCATGACGCGTGGTGTCATCATAAGGTTTCCGCAAGGTGTGCCCAACCCATCTCCACTTTCTTCTACTGATCTGCTGGGCGATCGGGTCCTCAGCAGCAATCTGCCACATGTCTTGATTCCTTATCTTTTCTGGCCATTTTAGCCTAATAATTCGACGAAGGCAATTATTGTGGAATGATTGCAAGCGGCTAGAAGACTTCGCTGTCACTCGCCAGGTTTCTGATCCATAGAGTAGCACGGATTTGACGTTGCTTCTGAATATACGAAGTTTCGTGCGATTTGATAGAACGTTCGACTCTCAAATGGGTTTCAAAGCTATGAACGCGTATCTTGCTTTGCCGATTCTGGCGATTATGTCTCCGTCCGTGCCACCACTTATTGAAACAAGGCTGCCGAGGTATACGAATTGCGTGACGTCTTTAACTGCCTTACCATGGATGGTGATTAATGAGTGTTCATCAGTTAGCACACGGAGGACTTTTTTTCGGTATTCACGCGTAGTCCTGCATATGAAGCAAATTGTGCTAGTCTATCGGTATTTCTCTGAAGACGTTGAGGGTCACGTGATATCAAGCAGACAACATCAGTGTATTCCATGTCCTCCAAATAGTCGAATTCCTTCCAGTCGATACCGTTCTTCTCACTCTTTACTATCTGTTTCATGATCTGGTCTATTACCAGCAGAAAAATCATTGAGGACAAAAGGCATCCCTGGCGGACGCCAGTCTCAACTGCAAATGGGTCGATTAGTCTTCCGTTGTGAATCACCTCACAGCAAGCACATTCATACAGCTGCTCCATGAGGTCCATGCACAGCGGTGGAACCCCATAGTGTGGCAAAAGCTTCCATATGAATTCGCGGTCCACACTGTCGAAGGCTTTCTCAAAATCTATGGAGAGTGAGGCGAAGAGGCGATTGCCATTCAATGCTCTTTTCAATTATTTTGCGGAGGGTCGCAATTTGGTCGATACCAGACTTTTGTTTTCTGAAGACCGATTGCTCTGGTCGTAACACTTAATCAATAGCGTCGCGCAAACGCAGAAGGATGATGCGTGTAAGTACTTGACTAGGGACTGAGAGCAGCATGATACCTCGCCAGTTATCGCATAGCCTCAGATCCCCTTTCTCTGGAAGTTTGACCAAATGACCTTTCTGCCAATCATTTGGGACCCGTCTTTCTGATCAGCTCTTCTGCAGCAGAGAAAGTAACATATCGGCCGAGGTGTCCAAATCAGCCTTCAGAGCTTCTGGTGGAATCCCATCTGGACCTGATGTTTGACATTCTTCAGCGATTTTAAGGCAAAAAGGATCTCATTTCGACCGGGGGGATCGGTTTAAGTCTAGCAAATTAGCTGCAGGTTGGATTTCAGTGACTAAAATAGGTGCTGGTCGATTTAGGAATACCTTGAAGTGCTCCATCCATCGCTTCCTTTGCGCCGATTACTGATTAATAAGGTTACCTTCACCGTCCTTTACTATTTTACCGTAAGGTATGTTTCTTCCTGATAGGGTTCTGGTAATGTTGTAGACGGTGTTGAGGTCTCTCTTTTCTGCTGCATTTTTCGCTTCCGTTGCCAGAATTTCATAGAACCGCCTCTTGTCACTTCTTGCACGTCACTTCTTAGGTATCCGTGTTGTTCGATCAGTTGGTTTTTCTGCTTGGTGTCCTTACATCGGAGGATCTGTTGTTTCAGCTGCCTTATCGGGTTGATGAGCGTCCAAGTCTCACTCGAGATCCACTTTTTGTCTTCCTTCACCCGCCTGCCAATTACGTGCTTACAAGTGTCATGCCAACAGTCTTTCAGAGCGGTCCAGTGTACATTTATTGGGAGTTCAGGGGTCAAGTTGTTAAGCGATTCGAAACTGTTTTTCAGTGAGATTGAGAAAATCTCTCTTGTACGCTCTTCCCTTAGTTTCTGCGTGTGATACTTTACACTAGGCCGACTGCCGGTTTCGTAGAAAGCTCTCAACTTGATTTTAATTTTTGTCATTAGAAGGTAGTGGTCTAAAGCAACATCCGCCCCTCGCATTGCGCGTGTATCTAGGAGTCTATGTCTTTATTTTTTTGAAATCGATAGGTGATCGATTTGATTGGCAGTAACACCATCAGGTGATGTCCAGGTGGCCTTGTGGATGTTCCGGTGTTGAAAGATGCTGCCTCAGATGACCAGATCGTTGAGCGCGCAAAAATCTGCAGAACGTTCACCGTTCTCATTCATTTCACCTAGGGCAGATCCATTGAATGTTTGCGCTTATAGGGATTCGTGGTTCTTTATTGTTAATCAACATGATGCATAAATAATTGTTTCACGAAATACCAAATCAATTAATATACTTATCGAACTGTCGTGAAACAATGTTGGGTAACCCAACTTGAGATAAAAGTTTTAAATATTGTTTGAATTTGATGAATATCATTCGCTTTTAGACAAATATATATTACTGAGTAATCCAATTATAAAAAGTTTTCCTAAACAGTATAGGATAAAGAATGTCCGAATTTACATGGGGTATTTTAAACATGTTACAATTGCGATAGATTCGATGAATTGAAAAAATGGAATCACATAGAATGAACATTAAATGATTAAAGTATTTCGTCAGGAAGTACCTATGTTTCGTCAAGAAGTACCTATGTTAGAAAGAAATTAGTTTATGTGACTCTTAGCTAACAATTGCTTGTTAAGAATTTGCCAGAAATATGTGACCTGGTAACTAATTCTCTGAAAGATTGATATGCGTATAGAAAAATGTGGCCCCTATCATTAAAAATTTTTTTTTGTTTTTGGGAACGTATTGCTGCACAACAAAAACAAATTAACACTATAAATTCACATGATTCACCGGAAGTATATCTTTCGTGTAAACCAAAAAGTGTAATGGCCCTTGAGGAACACAACTGCTGCACAACAAAAACAAATTAACACTATAATTCACATGATTCACCGGAAGTATATCTTTCGTGTAAACCAAAAAGTGTAATGGCCCTTGAGGAACACAACTGCTGCACAACAAAAACAAATTAACACTATAAATTCACATGATTCACCGGAAGTATATCTTTCGTGTAAACCAAAAAGTGTAATGGCCCTTGAGGAACACAACTGCTGCACAACAAAAACAAATTAACACTATAAATTCACATGATTCACCGGAAGTTTATTTTATTCCGAAACGTTCATTTGCCAACTAACAAAAAATGAATCGTATACTCATTTTCGCATTCATCATTGCAGTTCGTAAGTTTTGCATTAACTTATCTCATATATTTGATATTAAATCTTGAAGTAACTTAAAATTTTCTACGTAACTTAAATTTATATTAAAGCTCGCTTTTCACATACATGATTTAACACAATTGCAGCTTTTGCTTTCGGATTAATGTAAGTTTTCCCAAACAAAATTTTAAATATGGAATATATTTGCACATTTGCATGCACTTCCATCACACACACAGGCCACGACCGGTTTCATTCTGTTCTTACTCATCAATTGTGAATAGTAGTTTCAGTAAACCATTTTGTTCTATTGCCTTGATAACTACAATCTGTGTAGTGGTGTGTTTGTAAGTTGGGTATTCAATAGCTGCTCATGAGACGACCGGCTGCACGAAGTCAGCTCACCAAAGTGATTAATACGAAGAAGTGTTTGTGAATATTTCCTCATGCAAATCTCATCTCATTGTCTTATATAAATTCAATCAAAACTTCATCTCAATGTGATTTCATTTTTATATAGTTAATAGCGTTTGAACAACTACGGTTTCTGTGTAGCAAGCATAACTAGTTCAACGAACGTGTCGAAGTATATTTCGCTAGATTAAGCTCTGCGGTTCATCTGATTTATGCAGTTCTGTTTTGTTAATTATTACAACCGCATGAATTGAATTTCCACATTACATGGTTCTACCATATATGAACCTATTTATTTGGGAAGCTGTTATTCTAAGCTGGATTATGATAAATTTTATCATTTATAAATACCAACATTGCTACTAGTTACAGGATCATTAATCTATAATTCTGGTTTCAACAAACCGTTTCTAGTTTCATTCACCAAATTGTATAGTGATTAATTGAAATTTCATAATATGTTGCCAGATAAGAATGTTATAACAATTGAATATTTGATTCTCATTGGAAATTCTTTTTTATGCAGATGGCCCACTGAAACAGATGTGTGAGTTCAGTAGACCGATGCGATTTTACCTTTGATTTACAAACATTAATCAGTATTAATTTTATTGCAGTTACGAAATTCAAAATAAACTGTAAGTAATAATATTGTCATTTTCATTTCCACATTAAATCGAGAAACATAATTAGGTTTTGAAGCTATTGTTGGAAATCAAACTTATTGTCACTATCTGATGTACACCCGAAACCCTACCTCGGGTAATTAACATGTATAAACGTCCTGTTATGGAATATTCCATTCAAGCATGGGTACCATGGTTGAGGAAGGAGATCGAACTACTTGACAGGATTTATCATCGTGCTACAAAGTTGGTCCCACGGTACAGAAATTTGCCTTTAACAAAGCGAATGTTAAAACTGAATCTACAAGATGTTGCCCAACACCGGGTACGTAGTGACCTCCTGTTGACATTCAAAATCCTGCATACTGAAAACCATCCCCTTAAACACTTGCTAAATCCCAATGGCCTTACTCGAACACGAACAAATTCAAAGGCTTTAAGCATTCCGCATTCTCGTTTGGATATTCGTGGTAATTATTTTTCGTTAAGAATTTGTTTAACTTGGAACTATTTGCCTGAAGAAATCACACGATCAGAATCTGTTAAGGTTTTCGCTTCCAAACTCGAAGAGTTTATGACGAACCATGCGGTATGTGACTGTCCCTATTAATTTTTGAGATATTTTATATTTTCTATATATTCCATATACCTTGTCATCCTATGGTTATTGTTAAGCTTACTGCTTTTTCTACCATAAACGTTTCTGAGTTTCTGAGTTTCTGATGAATTCAAACAACCAGAAACCTTTTGCCTTGTGTAGTTGAGGAGGATGTAAGCGAAACATTACATCAAGAGACAAATTTGAACATTTTTTTCTCGCAACATAAATTCGGCTCTGCTCACTGACAGTATAATATTTTTTGACTGATTTTGTTTCATTTTATTCCCATTTATCAATAATAATTGATCTTTGACAGAATAACTACTCAACGTGAAGCGTGAGTTTTAGTTTTTTTAAATCCAGCAAAAAATTTCTACAACAAAGTTCCAGTCACGTTGAAAATAAGTACCTGAATAAAGCATAGACTAAATATTATATTATTATTATTATATTATTATTATATTATTATATTATTACATATTGAAAATGTTGGTCATGTTTCACTTGTGACACAATATCTTTGTCAAACCATGGATGTAAGATTTAAAATGGCAGTTTGTTGCCAAATCAAAAGCTACCTTAAATAGACGTGTGAGATCGGGTCGAAAAAATCCACTTTTTACATGTAGGTGCAGATGCGACCAGCGTCCGCTGCCCGAATGGTTGCGCCATCAACGTGCACATTAGTATTTGTGCACGATAATCCTATGCCGCTGCCAAACCGAACACTTGATTGTGTAGATGTCTATCTAAACCATCTTTCTGACCGGATTCGACAAAGTGTTTGCTATTTAGTACTGACACCCTTGCGCTGGCGAAGTTTTTTTAGCCAAATTCTGCTCTAATTCATTCATTGCAAACACGGTTTCCCACAAATATAATCAGATATTATTTTGACAATAAATAATAAAAACTGTCATAAATTATTTCAATGTAATAATCAAAAATGAGATACCGTGTTTCTCCATTACGTCAGTTATATTACCGTGTTAATAATCTTCGAAACCGCTTTTCAGTTGACACATTCTCATTCTTTGTATTCGGCATTAAGTATTTTGAGAGACTTCAATGTTTAACCAGCATTAGGAAATTTTCATGATTATTTCTAAGTTCAAGAAGGTTTGATAATTTAATTACGGAGATGTTATTCGCAACTTTATTCATTTTTTTATTTTAATGAACCTGCTATAACAATTCTCTGTAGAATCGGTTGGAACTATGCATGCTTGACACGATAGATTTTTCAGAGATGTAATGCTAATAAATGGTTTCGCATTTCATGTTTTTAACAGAATTATAATGTGGGATCGAGAGTGAGTGTATCCCAATTATGTGGAAATTATTCGTACTTTTGAGTATAACTTTCATTAGTGAAATTGGGAATCCAAATGATAATACAAACTGACACCGTCAAATTTGTCGCTGATGTGAAATATGCATTACGCTTATACAAATAGGTTCATGAAAGAATTTCAATGAATGCTGCATCTAAATCATCGGCTATATTCTAAATTGTTCGAACTCAGCCAATACAAAACATTGTATAATTTACAATATTCAAATCAAATAAATTTTCGTTAAATGTTATGAAAAATATGCTCATTTGCTTACATTACCATCAAACACACGCCCTGGCCGGCATCATGCTGTTTGCACACAGCAGACAGTGACAGTATGATCTACGTCCGCATGTGCTCGAAACAGTGGACAAATTTATAACAAGTTTCGCATGTATGCCACCGTTGCATAAGGTTGGCACTACCAACCTGTTAAATCGCATGTTTACAACCACATGTAAATAAGGATTGAACACTTTTAAATGCAATTCGATCGTAGGCATACCCCATTTTATTTTTGAATCGTTTTTTTATTCCAGGAAAAACAAAGTCTACCAACAGTGAGTTTGGCAGAGAATTTAAGAAAGTAACTATTAGGAATCAAATTATGTGAACAATTGACAGCAACGTGAGGTTATCAATGAATGGCAACAATGATATATATATATATATATATATATATATATATATATATATATATATATATTGTTGGCCTCCTTCGGTCGATGTCCGCCATGGATGTACATCGCAATTGCGTGTTCAGCAGCTTTTAGAATGACTAAACTGTCCGATTCTGGAGGAACAATCTCTCTCGCAGCGCTGGCAACGAAAGTAAGAACTCGGTTGTATTGCATTAGTTGCACGCCGCCGGCGTGATCTGCGTTCAGCAGCCAAGAGATGTATCTGCTCCTCCTCAGCTTGCAGACGACGCTTTACAAAATGCCTCCAATGTGAGCGATTAAGAGCAAATTCTTCCCAACTCGCCGGGTCAATGACCAAGCCTGCGAAAAGGCGCTGTCGCAATAGGGTGAACATGCGCTGTAGACCAGCATTTAATCACATACGTGATTGAATATTGCTTGTTAAAAATGTTGATATTACACAACATCACATATTTTTTTAACTATGAATGTTTGCTTCAGAATCGGAGACTATAGATACTTGTGAGTTGTATTAGTAATTAGAAGTCGTTCTTACTACTCTATGGAAATTATTAATGTGTATATACTTTCTACAGCGATTATACAAATGCCATTCTAATAATGACATCATTTAAATCGGTTAAAATTATTTCACTAGAATAATCAAAGATTTCCAAAATGAAAAAAAACCAATTTGTTATCAAACTACAACTTTGGATTTATCTTGTTGAATTTGCAATTTTATTTGATGAGGCTTAAGTAAAGTACTGAATCGCAAATAAATAATTTGATAGAGACTTAATGAAAGGAAATGTTAACTATTACTAATAGCTCCATATAAATTTATGTATTTAGTTATGAGAAAGTGTTTGAACCAATTATGTATGCAATTCAATCCACATAAGAATGTATTGCTATTCGGACAGATTCTCTCAGTTGTCTGTCAAAGTCGAAATATTTTGAACCCAGCGAAAGAAGACGCTTTTGAAAACATACTAAAGCTTATTTTATAGCAAACGTGAAGCTTTACGGAAAGCGTAATTGATCAAAAATGACCGTCGGAAATACACTTTTATATTTTAATTGAAAATTCCCTAATGTTGTTTCAAAGATCACCAGATAATTAAATTGATTTATTTACAAGCATTTAAATTCTGATTACAGGTTCGGTAACTCCCAGAGAATGTGACTTTTAATGAAAATGATAATATATTTTAAATTATATTAATAATTACCTATTGATTTAAAATGTGTGATTACTACCACCGTTGCTTCTACTACGAAAAAGACTTTGTGAAACCTTGTGGGAAATGGGGTCTAAACTACAAAGAATACCTCCTAGGGTTTTACTCGGTTATCCTGTCACGTGGATGGGATGCGATTGAATTATTTCGTTACCTTTAGCTCAAGTAATGTTCAAGCATTCAGCTTCCGAAAAATATATTTTTTAAAATGCCAATAATTTCTGGAAAGTAAAATTTGCATTATTTATTCACTACATATTCCAATCCGTTAGATTGTCGTCTGGTTGTCGATTTTGTACGAAGCTTAGTAATCGAGAAATATGCCGTAGCGTTTTTCAACTATATTGAACCATTTTTCGAACATTTGTATCTAGCAAAGGTCAGCAAGCTTTGTAAGTTGCATCCAAAGTTAATTTGCATTGTCATGATCATTAATTGATCGTCATTATACTACTATATATACAAAACTTTTAATGTTGTCGAATCGTCGTGAAGAAACTTACAATCATAAGTGTAATATAGGTCCTGATCAGTTAACTTATAACTGAGTTTGGCTATAGAGGATATTATGCATTCCTCAGAAAATTCCAGTGTTTAAGTTGTTACACTACATACACTTTTATATTAACAATATATATAACGATATTTTAAAACAAATAACAAAATAATGAATTTATTTCCAGTAAAGTGAAACATGAACCTCGGTGAGTGGGTATTATTTAGGATTCACAGATTACCACTGGAACAAGTTTACCGGATATCATTTTGCTCAGTTCATATAAATAATAATAATTTAATTTTTGAACAACAATTCATTCGAATTTTTCCAAAGTTTGAAAAAATTTCTATCTTGATGGATATTCCAAATTATTTCTTCATCATTCACAGTATATAATTAGTTCAAGCGGTTCCTCTTTTTTTCAATTTACAGTATGGATCACCTATTTGTGCGGTATGTAACGAGTAAATTATCAATTTTGGTGCTATAGATTAAAGAAGTTGACATTATTTATTTTCATTTTTAACAGCTTCAGATACGATATGCTCAAGTGAGTTTAGTGGAGTAAATTACTTTTTATTATATAAACCAGAATATTTTTATTTGAAATGAAGCAAAATCATCTTTATCAAATATATAAAATCAATTTTTTCCGCTTGTTTACAGTATTACAGAGAAAACAGAATTGTGAGTATTGTTGATTATCATGAAATATTTATACCTAAATGAAGTACCAATAAGAAATCTAAGAGCATATATGGCATTAGATGTTCAGGTAACTACCTTAGATAATTGTGTCGGAATATTATCACTCCATGAGCTTATGCAGTCCCATTCCAAACAGCACACACTTAACATTATCTATACTAAGCTTTGTATACTTCATAAATTTTCAATTTCATTGTCATTTGAATACTGTGTTGTTCTTGTTCCGCAAATGCCAACTGCTCAATGATGAAATTCTTGAATTGAGCTCACCATAATTTGGATCTTTCGGAATACAACTATTTTTTATTCTGATGCAGCGAGCGTAAGTGTCGCTTTAACATTAGGATTGATATGGACCTTAGACCAGCTTTAAAAAGATCATCCGCATTTGTTTCTTTGTCCATTCACCATATATTAAAAATACGACTGATGCCTCCTAAATGAAAAGCCATCACCTTCGGATCCGTGTATTGCGTGGTTGGCTTAAGATTCTGTTGATTTAATTAAATCATTTGAGACCTATACAATAATCTTAGTCTTCACAATCCACTTGCGGTTGCCCCAAACTAGGATGTGTTAACCAAACAAAATGGCAGCTGCTCTTCCAAGCCTCTTCCGCATCAAGCGAGAGGTAATCCGCGAAAGTTGGACTAATATATGTGAAATGATGCACTGATTTGAGCTGTTAGTATTTGACAGTGATATTTGGATACGATCCAATGCTAAATTTCAGCCAAAAGGCTTCGATAGCCGATGTAAAACACCTCATCAGTGACGGGAGGCGTTCTTGGGAGTAAACTATAACAGCTGCATTTTAGGCAAACAACAGGTCACCGATTAGCACATTCCATACATTTGATTGTGTTATCGACCGGTTAAGGTTGACAAGCTGGCCATCGCATGCTTTATGTTCCCAAGCTGCATCAGCAGAGCAAAATAAATGCTGAACAGCGTGATAGCAGGTATACCTAATTCTGAAACCTGGCGAATTTCATTGGCTTCTAAACTGTAAATTTTTAAATGACCCTCTGTCCAGAACGGAACAAAACAACTAGTTTGTTTGGTATTGGAGGTAACATATGCAATTAAGTATTGCGAAAAGTCCCTCCTTGCCGTCGCCAAATAGATAAAAAACATCTTATTACGCCGTTTTCACAAGATTTTTTGAAGTTTTCTCGGGGGAAGACCATGTCAATAGTTGATTTTTTCCTGCGAAAGAAACATTGAGTTTCGGAATAAAATCTACCAGCTCAAACTTGTTTCCTGATGTGTACGATTTTGACAAACAATTTACCCACAACATTCAGATAGGACATTACTCTCTCATTCTTGTTGTAGTATCGATCAGTCGTATTCTTAATTAGCGTGATCATCTTGGTATCCTATTTTGGGGCACACCTCCTGCCAGCACTGAAGAACAATCGGAGGAATGACTACGTTATTTCTGTTTCACAGTGTTTGATGAGCTCAAATGGTAGCTAGTCATTTTGTTTAAATTTATGGAAAATATTCAAACTGATATTACGTCAAAACACAAAGCTCATTTAGAAAGACGCATAATTCGAGAAAATCAATAACATCTGCACGTGTTTGTAACGCAAATTATGTTTTATAAATATCAATCTCAACGTAGTAAGCCGATTGCAAAGCATTGTTCTGAAAGTATCAAAGACATTGAATAAGTGATATTTTAATTAACGTCTATGAAACTAAATTTTCAACGTTATTTCCAGGGCTGGACTTCAGAGAGATTAGTAAGTTTTATTTGGAGGCATATTTAAATAAATCTTCTTCGGTCCACGTTTTACCATCCATTACCTACCAATTTAATAACGCCGACGACGTGTAACTGAACGGGAACGGCTTATCGATGTGTGGGTAGTTTGAGAGATTGTTTCCTCTCGAATCGGACTATTTAATCACTTAAAAGTCGGAGGAGCAAATAAAAACATGCGACTCCGATGCATATACAAGGTGGAGATCGACGAACGACAACAACGAATGCCAATTTCAAAGTTACATTTAAAATATGTAAAGTTAAACCACAACATGATTTTGGACCTTCTTGCTAAATTAAAGATACTGGCCATGACACTAACAACATTTAATTTACAACATTTCAAGTCTAATCCACATATTCAATTCTTCAAGACTGATTGATCCTTATAATTTATAAAGAATTTCAGTGAATGATTAAGTATAAGAAAGAAGTTTTGAAATGAATTATTAAAAAATGCTTACTTGAAATTAGGGAAAAAATGTAGCACTAAATTCATACATTCCGTTCAAAAATTTACTATCAGAATATCTTCATATCATGGTTCAAAGTGATTCAAAGTGATTCAAAGTTGTAATGGTCTGAAAAGCATTTAGCTTAACAATAACCATAGGATGGAGTTATGAGGTATATACAATAAAAAAGAAGAAGAACAGGGAAACTCATGTAGTGTAAATCGTATCAAAATTTGGGTTGTCTCTCAAGTATTTGTCCAAATTAGTTTTAAAAATATCCAGGTTGGCTGAGTGTGTAACAGTAGAGGGGAGGGTGTTCCATGTGAAACTTACACGTACAGCATACGAATATCTTCGACAGTTCAGTCTTGAAGTGGGAATAAGCACTGTAAGTTCATGTTTCCGACTGGCACGGGGTGGCGAGCGTGTGAAAAGTTTGGACAAGGGATGGTTAGGGCGTGCATAATATTGTACATCAGTATGAGGTCACCTCTTAGTCGACGACAGCGAAAGTCGAAAAGATTGAGACTCCTCAAACGTTCTTCATATGGTTTAGCAGCTAGTCCGGGTACAAGCTTTGTGGTTCGGTGGTAAATACGCTGCAGAAGATTGATGTCTTTCTGAATCCAGGGTGACCAAGCCTGAACAGCGTACTCCATCGCTGGTCTCAGATAGGTGTTCATGATACGGGGTACTGACTGATTGGAGAATCTGCCGAAAATTCGTCTCAATAACGCCAATACTTGTGACGCCTTTTTGTAAGCCGCTTTGCACTGCAGTGAAGTCTTCAGACTTGAACTGGTCCAAACACCCAAATCCTTCTCTTCAGTTGTCCAGACTAGTTGGTGGGACCCAAGAGTGTAGTTGTAATTCACAGTCTTTCCTATGTTTAACACCTTGCACTTTTGGAAGTTGAAGGGTAGTTTGTTTCTCAGAGACAAATCGTGCAATGTGTTTAGATCCTTCTGAAACGTTTCACAGTCATCATTTGTACGTATGCTTCTCCAAAGCTTTATATCGTCTGCAAATAACATAATCTTGCATTTAACACGCTCGGGAATGTCGTTTGCGTAGATCAAAAACAAAATCGGTCCGAGGACCGAACCCTGGGCACTCCGCTCGTAATTTTAAATGATTTCGATAAAGCGCCGTCAACTCTGACTTGGGCACTCCTGTCGCGTAAATAGTTTTCTAGCCAAGCAAGAAGTTTTCCTGTTATCCCGTGCAATTCAAGTTTCTGGATTAAAATACTATGATTGACGCGGTCGAAAGCCTTTGGCATGTCTAAAAAGCATGCGTGGATGGAGTAACCATTGTCCACACACTCAGTCCAGTCGTTTAAGGTGAGCAAGAGGTTAGATAGACATGAGTGATGTTTCCTGAAACCGTGCTGTTCAGTCGCAAGCAGTCTATTGTTTTCGAGGTGATGGGTGATCTTTTCCGCTACTAAACTCTCTAGCACTTTAGAAATTACTGGCAACAACGTAACTGGTCTATAGTTCGCAGCGTCAGATCGACTCCCGCCCTTGTAGATTGGTGTGATGATGCCAGATTTCCATTCCGCGGGAACGATACTATTTTCGAGCGAAATTTGGAATAACGTGCTGAGTGGACCACACAATGAGGATGCGCATCGTTTGAGGATGAAAGGAGTGATTCCATCTGCTCCTGGTGACTTTGCGGTATTCAAACGAAGAAGTCTGAGCATGACACACTCATTGTTTATGGAGATTTCATTTGGTATTTCATTCGAAAAGCCGATCGAAAGCGGCGTAAGATGCACTGATTCCTTGGGGCTAAAAACTTTGCAGTAGTAACCTGCAAGAACTTCAGCAGCCTCGAACGCAGTCGTAGTTAGACCATGAGGTGTGCGTAGTGCTGAGATTCCTGGCTTAATTTTTGATGTAGCGTTAACGATCTGGTACAGGACTTTGGGGTTCCGCTCCATTATGGTCAGCAGTCTTGTCTGATGAGATTGCTTGTCCTCGGTGATAAGAGAGGTGACCTTGTTCCTCAACAGACGATATGTTTCCCAATTATCTGGCATCGGATTCTGGACATAGTTTCTCCATGCATCGTTGCGTATCTTAATCCACTTCCTTGTGCGGCTTCTCAACGTGAAGGTAAATCGTTTTTTCGCTGTCTTTGGCACAAATCTGGAATGTAGGTTTATTTCATCACACAGCTTCTCTATGAAGTTTACCCAAGAACGATGCACGTCCGTGGTGTCTGGTTTCCAGTCAGAAATCGTTCGGAGAGCATTGTGAAGACTTCCAATATCCAGTTGTAGTTTTGTTTTGTTGATGTCGTTCATTCTCTCAGCTTGACAAACATAATCGAATAAGAGGACCAGGTGGTCGCTAGAACCCAATGGAGTTTCGTAGCCGAGATTTTCGACGGCGTGTTCCTCACTCGTTAGTATTAGATCCAGGACGGATGGCATGTTACCATCTCTATATCTAGTGTTATCAAATACGTGGTTATAAAAAGGAATATCAAAGATCAGTTCTTGAAACGCATCGTCGAGCGAATTCGTCGAAAGAGCGTTTTTCTTCATCAAGTTTGGAAGGTTGAAGTCTCCCATAAACAGGAGTGGCGTTTGAAATCTGGCAGCCAGAAGTCGAATTTTCTGGAGTAGTTCAACATTATGCGCGTCACTTGCGCTGGGAGCCCGATAAATCACGCCAACAATGCAATCATCTCCAGTTGTCAGCTTTATTGAGCACCACAGAGTATCCTGTAGACGTAGGTCAATATCGTCAATTTATCTGCAGGATAACTGTTGGTTGTTGTAAAGTGCTACGCCACCGCCGCGTCCCGTACGGTCTTGACGGAGAAGAGACATTCCTTTCAATGCCAATTCATTGTCTGATAAATGAGGTTCAAACCATGTTTCGGTAATTGCAACTAAGTCCGGTGAGTGCTGTGTACATACGGTATCAAGCTCCTGTATTTACACAGCACTCACCGGACTTAGTTGCGAGATAAATATGGTCGTAGGTTTTCAACAAAAAACACTATATAAGCAAAGATGTATAAACAACCTCCTTTATAAAGCTCTTTCGAAATGTCTTACGAAAAATGTGATTGAACCCCGATCAAGCCTATCCACCGATTTTTGATTATCGTTGCGAGCGCTGCCATGAAGATTGTTGCTCCCGAATCAGACTGTTTAGGTATTCGAAAAGCTGTGGCAAATCAACCAATCATGCGATTGTGATGTACATCTATGTTTTACATCGTACGAAGTTCTACATGTTTTACTAGGTCAAGAATTTTCAATTCATTGTATGAGTTTGACCAAATTCGATTCAGCTTAATAGACTTTCGTCACTTTGATTTTTGTAAATATATTTCCATAATGTTAAATTTTCCATTGTTCCAAAAGTTTGAGAGACGAAATACAAACGTGAGTGTATATAAATACAGAATCAGTTTTGTAATGTTATCACATTTTGATTGAATTCAGCATCCATTGCCTTGCAAATGTAAAACTCGAAGAATTATTAACGTTTTCATAATGTGATGTAGTAACGGTTAACGATTTTTTTAATATTTTAGGAAATGATAAATAACATGTTTTAGCAAAATTCAGTACAATATATCCCATGTTAATCCGCTTACTTTAATTGAACAATACGGTGAAGTTTTCAATTGTAAATGAGGCATTTGCGTATCGAAATGAAATTGATACCACATACGTGATTAAATATTGCTTGTTTAAAATGTTGATATTTTACAACATCACATATTTTTTAACTATGAATGTTTGCTTCAGAATCGGAGACTATAGACACTTGTGAGTTGTATTAGTAATTAGAAGTCGTTCTTACTACTCTATGGAAACTATTAATGTGTATATACTTTCTACAGCGATTATACAAATGCCGTTCTAATAATGACATCATTTAAAATCGGTTAAAATTATTTCATTAGAATAATCAAAGATTTCCAAAATGAAAAAAACAATTTGTTATCAAACTACAACTTTGCATTTATCTTGTTGAATTTGCAATTTTATTTGATGAGGCTTAAGTGAAGTACTAAATCGCAAATAAATAATTTTATAGAGACTTAATGAAAGGAAATGTTAACTAATACTCTTAGCTCCATATAAATTTATGTATTCAGTTATGAGAAAGTGTTTGAACAAATTATGTATGCAATTCAATCCACATAAGAATGTATTGCTATTCGGACAGATTCTCTCAATTGTCTGTCAAAGTCGAAATATTTTGAACCCAGCGAAAGAAGACGCTTTTGAAAACACACTAAAGCTAATTTTATAGCAGACGTGAAGCATTACGGAAAGCGTAATTGATCAAAAATGACCGTCGGAAATACACTTTTATATTTCAATTGAAAATTCCCTAATGTAGTTTTAAAGACCACCAGATAATTAAAATGATTTATTTACAAGCATTCAAATTCTGACTACAGGTTCGTTAACCTCCAGGAAATGTGAGTTTTAATGAAAATGATAATATATTTTAAATTATATTATTGATCACGTATTGATTTGAAATGTGTGATTACTACCACGGTTGATTCTACTACGAAAAAGACTTTGTGAAACCTTGTGGGAAATGGGGTTTAAACTACAAAGAATACCGCCTAGGGATTTACTCGGTTATCCTGTCACATGGATGGGATGCGATTGAATTATTTCGTTACATTTAGCTCAAGTAATGTTCAAACATTCAGCTTGCCAGATTTTGCGTAGTACAACGGATGTATTTTTAATTAAAGTGACACTGGCTTGGGCTGTATACATTAACCGCGTTTATTCATAATCGCTTTATTGGATTTAGACCATGAAATAAAAAAATGTTCAATGACAAAATATAAATGATATAAATTAAAGTTGTTTGGAAAAGGGATTAAAGCTGCACGAATATCACAGCAAATTATTTCTAAAAAGGAAAACATGAATGGAAAATAAATAATCATAATATCTATAATGTGAAACTTTATCATCGTTCCCTCTGCAATTAACATTATTTTTTGCTATTACCATAGTTTGCTCATATTTCGTCGTTTGTGAGTTGATTATTCTAAAGTATTAATTAGCAAATGTACATCGCCAAATACACGTTAATTCAAACTGTTTTTCGTTTCAGGTCGGTGGCCCAAGGAGATATGTAAGTACCGTTTAGTTTCGGTGTATCACTCCATCATCCAAATGCATTTCAATATTTCTTTGTAAATCTCCTTCACAGTGAAAAGTTGTTAGCGTAAGTGTAAATCATGACAGTCTATTTCTGATTTTCCATTTATATGATGAAAAGTTCATATTTAAATTCGAGTGTTGTGGAGTATTCACACACACGGACGCCGTTTTCATTTACGTACACACGTAACGTAGTTATGGTTTACTGATACTTAATCGTCGACACTTAAACCCTAGAAACTTAACCGCCAGACATTTAATCCCCAGACATTTAACCCAAAAGTCACTTCATCCCCAGTCACTTAATCTTCAGTCAGTCAGTTTGATAACTTCTGAAGAATCCGCATATTTCAGCATCCTTCTTCGTCTGTTTGATATGAACCCCACCACTTGTGTGAAGAACGGAGACCGTATGCTTTCGGCAATACTTTCGCAAACCGCTAAGAAATGTCCACATGGTGGAATGTTGGCAAGAAAAGAGTGACTGTAATGCATCATTCAACGGCACAATCATGAGGCGTAAACCATCGTCTGCCTCATTATCTACTTTCATCTTTCATCTTTTTCTTTGCATGTTATGACATGTCGAGCAATTCAGCGATACTCAACTCCAGAAAAATTGACGTTCTCAAAATCAGAAGTTATCAAACTGGGGATCAAATGCCTGGTGATTAAGTGTCTAGGGATTAAGTGTCGGCGATTAAGTGTCTGAGGATTAATTGTTTGACGATTAAGTGACAGGACAGCCGCAGATATATGAGAAAAACATTAATTCCAGCTGTGCACACAGTCTTCGTATTTTCGAATATTAGTTGTTTCTATACAATTATCTATGCTAAAACATGTGGCGATGCATTATCCATAGTAATTGAAATCAAGTGCATATTTGATTCTTTAAAGATAATTGGCAATTTTCGATTATCAGCCATGCAGGAAATAAGTGAGTAATGCTTTGTGTATTTTCCACGTTTTTTTCGGAATGATGATTCTCATTTCTCATTGAGAAAATCCAGAAATTGCAAAAGTTTTCTTGTCATTAAACACGCATTTTTGACGTATTTATAAAAGCAAATGTTGTATGTTAATGCTAAAAACTAGATGCTTTATTGCTAATTGTTTCCTTTGAGTCTTCCTAGTAAGTTAATAGGTTTACCAGGGAATATTGATAAACTCTTCAGATGAATATGCTATTCGAAAATCGAAAGCAGACTTGTAGATCCTAAACAAACTCAGATAGCGTAGATAACTGTGAATAAAACCGCGTAAAATATACTTCACCGTAGACGGAAAAATATAAATCAAAAAAATAGTTCAATGCTACGTCAACGTTGGAATGCAATGAAACAATATTGCTTGTCCAGCGAAGAACATTCACAAATTCAGAAAACTTATTTCACCGCGGATTTTCAAGAATTCAAGGATTTATGGTTATAAAAGTTAATACTTTACAACACCACAGGATTAGGGTATGAATAAAAACATGAAAAATACAATCGTATGAAAGCAATAGAGAATACCAAATATAAGGCTCAAGAATGATGTTTGCTTGCAAGTGCAAATCCAATTTCGCTTCAAAAATCGCCAGGCAAGGAGAGTCCACTACATGTTGGGGTAGGGAATTCCAAAGAAATATAGCACGTGCGGCGAATAAAATGGCGCCGACAGTCAATACGGGAACTTGGAACGTGAATGGATAAGGTATGACCGCGTGTCACTTGCCCGTCACACAAATTAAGTAAGTGTTTTAGTGTCCTTTGGTATCCACAATTCTATAGGTCAAAATGATGTCGCGTCGTATCCTCGTTTGGATAGAGTCACATAAACCCAGATGTCGCAATCTTTCGGTGTACGGAACATTGCGAAGACCCAACACGATTTTTGTTGCTGTATGATAGATTTTAACGAAGAGAGCAATATCCTTTCGCAGCCAAAAAGCCCAGACCTCTACCGCATACTCCATCGTAGTGCGAAGGTAGACATTCATTATTCTTGGTAACGTTACCAGAGAGAATCTTCCAAATATTCTTCGAACGATACCTAACAATCTGAAGGCCCGTCGATATATATTCTGTCAGTACACAGTTTTCGTTTATGTTTCCACTAATCCACACTCCAAGATCTTTCGTGGATAATTTTGATAATGTGATAATCATTATGAGATGGACATCACTTCTAAAGAAACATTGATACTAAATTTCGGAAATAGCCAAATTCATCAACCCGTAATGACGTCAAATTCTGCAGCGGTATCTACAGAGTTTAAAATGATCAAGGAATAACTGTAATCAGTTGATAGTAAGTGAAACATTTGAACAAAATGAAAGCAATAAACAAAGTTCGCTGCGTAAATTTGTGTGCCATAATAGAACGACATCTCATATATTCATCCAGTAAAACTATTTGACTAATATTGAGGGTGGATTTCATGAGTAAATGAGAATTGGCAAACTGAATTTATTTCCATGTGATACCTAAACTTGAACTACAGAATTGCTTTTACGAAACGTCTGTGCCAGAGGCGAGATGATACCAAAATATGTTAACAGATGCATAGCAAATTTTTATTTCATGATAAATAACAACGTTTTCGATTAAATTCACCATATTATCATGATAAACATATTTTCGATTGGCGTTCAGTTGAACTTGCTGAACCGATTGATAAACTCATTAAGTTCTTCTTCTGAATAGACGGCAGGAGGAATACAGTCCGTGAGAGCGGCTTCACCTCCCGGGTCTCTGCTATGTCAGCGTAGATTCCTCACGAGGAGTTACTGAGCTGGAAGAGTAGGCGAATCGCGCAGGATAGCGGGAAGTTCACCGTCCAATATGCGTTTAAACTACTCTTCGGTGATTGCCCCGATTGCATCAGCGGAGAGTGCATTCCAAATATTGACCACTCTGGTCGACAGAGTAAACGATGGCTTCAGGTGTTCCGTTCGGCGCTTCTGCAACTTTAGCGAATGAACTCTAGTTCTGGAGTCCGTGGATACCGAAAAGAATTGTTGAAGTTCCGTTCCGTAATATCCAAGCAGGATTCTCCGCGTGACCAGCAAATCATATCGCATTCTTCGATATTCCAGTGGGAAAAGTTTGAGTTCCCGCAATCGGTCGTCATAGGGAATACGAAACATACCCCTCACGCACTTGGTAGCCCTCCTTTGGACTTTCTCCAGTCGATCCTTCTCCCCTTTAGTTAACGGATAGTTCACCTGAAGCCCAAATTCTGATATTGGTCTGAAGTGAGAGCTATATAGAACTTTAAAATCTTTGGGATTTATCTCTAAGAAGGATCGTCTCAATGCCTATCGATCAATCATCAATCACGATCGATCGTAAGTGCATATTGTGATTATTGTTCAGTGTACAAACATTGTGATATTCATTCATTCGGCCAATACACGAGTTCGAGTTCGGTTGTGTTTTCTGACTGACGACTGAGCCAGTGCAATACCCTTACAGTTATAACAATGCCCACGACATGCGTGTGTGCGTTTAAAAACTACATGATGGGATGTATATTTTCGCTACTGAGTCTTATCAAATAATTGAAATAATTTGAATTTCCAGGTTGAAACTCCTGGACGTCTTGATATAGTAAGTGCATAAATGTCTTATTGTTATTTTATATGTTCGACACAATATATCAAAAATGTATTTGTTTGCAATAGCGATGACGCGGCTCGCTATCTGTGAGTTTATAAAATCTAAAATTTAAAAGTGTACATTGTTAAATATGCAATAAAACTATTTTTCGGTTTCTAGAAAGGAAGCATCGGAGAGTTCGTAAGTTTCCGTAAATCTGTAGTAAATAAATGCAAAAATATAACAGGAAAATTTTATATTAAAAACGGACAAAGGAACGAACTCACGATAAGTGAAAATTCAATGTCCAAAGTAAATATCCACACACTAAAATATTCCAGCTCCAAACTCCGGTGAGTCGCGTTGATCAGCAATTATAATTGACGGAGCTGCAAATGTAGCGACAAGACAATTTTGCTGTTAACCGTCGTGATTCGCAAACACGCAATAATACAGCACCACGGAATTCAAGCAGAAGAGGAAAGCGCGCGGAAAAAGTATATTATGGAATAATCGTTGATTAAATCAAACATATATAGAAATGGAAGTACAATTGAAAAGAAAGTGGAATTACAAGTTGCTACAAAACTTCCGCTTCCATTTTTTAAATAATAGAGATAGAATTAGCAAATGCGATATAAATTTGTTAAATATAGTTGTTCATATCTGGGTAATAATAAAAGCAAATCTAAATGCTTTGACTGATGTTGAACTTCGACACGAGGTAAAAGTGTAGCGTGTGGGGTAAAGACAGGCCGGGCCATTTCAGATCAACATATGGCAATTGGCCTATACCTGGCAAATTATCGACATTCATTGGTCCAACAGTAACAATGGAACAACAGTTTATTGCAGTAAAAAAGCGTACAAGCTTAAAATAACAACCGCAGGATGGTATGGTATTTAATAAAGCAAGCAAAAGTGAAAATATGAAGCGAGTGTCATAAGAGGATAATAGAACAAAAGTTTTTGTGGCGTAAAAGCATGGCTTAAAAAACCACAGGGTGTTATATACAGTGCGGTGAGAAATAAAACAGGGAGTATCATCTAGTACGGGGGCGGGAAGGCCATATAGCGGGCCACACTCGCTTGGAAATTGCGTCTACACGAATTTGCGAGGCGGTAGCAGGAGAAACGGAGGCATCGTGGTTACGTTAGACTTGTAAACAAGTGAAACAGTAAGTCAAATGTAGTACGTGCTAGGCATCAAGGGGTTTTGTAATGGAGTTCTTGGAGGAAGGAGTCGATTCTGTGTTTAAACACGGTTAAGGAAGGAGCCGATACCACATCCTCTGGTAATTTGTTCCAAAGAGCACAAACACGCCTAGAGAAAAAGTACTTTCGGCAGTTGATACGGCACTGTTTCAAGCAAAGTCTAAGGGAGTGACCGCGCAAATGCGTTGTCTCGGTATTGCGGAAGATTAGGGAAAAGCACGGGTGGGTGGGTGAGGACATGATCTGATGGAGATAGATAAGATCACCACGGGTCCGGCGATACTGCACAGAAAACATTTTCAATATTTCCAATCTTTGGGGATATGGAATGAAGAACAATCCTCTGACGTTCGGCGGTACAAACAAAAACAAACAGTAACAACGTTGCACGAACGCATCTCATTTGCGTCTTGATTTTTCCGCGCGTTCAACCTGTCCAACGCTAATCGTGTTCGCACATGAATCCGAAAACATAAGAGACGCTTATTAGCCAAAGGCGTTTATTAACCATTGGAAAAATAACGAAACACGCCTATCTTACATAGACAAAGCAAACAACGATCCTCACGCATGCACGTCCCGGTTGTTAATTCCATCTTATTTTGTCAGTCGATTTCGTCCAAACGGTACACTTAAAGACATCGCCACCCTGAGCCGAAATCAACGAATTGCATGCCCTTCAATTACGGCTGACGTTGTCCATCATTCCATACTTGCGATGTTGTCACACGAATTGTTCAATTGGAATCCGCCGCAAACTAAAAAAAATATTACAAACTCGGATTTGTCGTCGTTGGACTATTCTGCGCTTCTTGCTCTTTTGTTGTGTCGGAGGGTAGATTTATGCATCCCATTTGAAAGTTCGTAATTAACAATAGTCGCGGCACAACTACGCATTTGTTATAATGAAAAATGTTATCTAAAATATTCAAGTTCCGCTCCCATGTATGGCTAGTATAACTTCTTTCTAGCATATGCGAACTAGTAAATTGGAGGATACATTGTCTCAAATAACACATGTGTTTTCCCTACACACAGGAATAATCTCCACGTGAGTCAATAAGGTTATAAATATTTGGAAAAATTACGACGCTTTTTCAATGTAATATAATATTTTGTTACGCAATATCATATTTTCATCCTAACTCTTTGACTTTTTCAACCAACAGGTACTCAAATCCACTACGCATTGAGCAAAGTATACGAAGCCGAACTATCGCGCATTCACGCTGCATTACATACATAGAATATGCATCGCACTTTATAAAATTATCGCTGGCTAACAATGTTTTTAATATAGACTGGGATTCGGCGTGGGGTTTTATTAGAAATGCTTCGAAGTGCAAAATAGTTGACAACATTTAAGTAAAACTTAGGATTTCTGACGCGAAAATGACATCGCTTGAGGGAAGACAAGGGATTTTTCTCGATCCTACACGAGACATCCACAGACAAAGCTATTCAAATTTGATAGTCTTGAGAAATATTCATAGATGATTAATTGCTATCTATATAACCGTATACGAAACAGTTTGTGATTCTTGTATTGGAACATCGTGGTTCGTTTTACGAACCCGGTGTAACAGAGGAATTTAAATGTAACATTGTTTACAACTTATCTACTGTTGCGAGCCTCACTGAACCTAATCTTACAGTCTACACCTGATGACGGCAAACAGCCAGAAAACAGTAGTGGTGAATAAGTGCTGTGGAAGTTAGCAACACATTACTTTGGTCATCCATAAGTGCCTCGAGTGCTTGATAAAGAATCACTTATTGATTCTGTTTTAACATCGTGGTTCGTTGTACGAACACTATTTAACAGTGGCATTCAAGTATAACTTTCTTAACCACTTTACCAGTGTTACAAGGCTTACTGAACCTAATCTTATTGTCTACACCTGATGACGGATAACAAGGAGAAACTGGTTGTGGTGTGTAAGTGTGGGGGATGTGAGCAACGCATTACTTTGGTCATCCATAATTGCCTCGAGTGCTTGACCACGAATCACTTTGTGATTGTGCTTGAACATCGTGGTTCGTTGTACGAACACTATGTACCAGTGGCATTTAAGTATAACTTTGTTTACCTCTTATCCACTGATTCAAAGCTTACTGAACCTAATCTTACCATCTCCACCTGATGACGGAAACAGCCAGCAGGCGGCAGAGTTGTCTGTGGTACAGAAACTTCGTCAGATCAAGCGTAATAGACTCTGATTGGTCTGACCACTAAACAGCCTATTGAAATCCTAAGGAACTTATATTCTAATATCGGTTATATTTAAAGCAAAAATGCGTTATCATCGAGAAGTTGTAACTTGTGTGCGACTATCTCCTCCTGGAGGATGAGTCGGCTTCAATGAAGACTCTTGGGAATTTGGGTACAAAGCCTCGTCCCCAGCACCACTCGGCGTTTGTTCGAGTCAGCTTCTCTAGACTTTGGACAACCAAGTGCAACCTGCAAGGCAGCAGGGAGTTGCCAAAAAGAGGTTGTGTGCATCAACTAACCGTCTGTCAGACTCCGTTCCAGTTTTTTCTCCAGAAGCCGTTCCCGCGATCGGGTATCCGGCAATGCAGTGGAGGTTTAAAATCAGGGTTTTCCTTCCCTTAGATGAAATGGCCTCCCAGGCTAACGAGCTACATCTGCCCGAAGCAAACTGGTTTTCTGGCGCCAGTCACTCGCTCTCGTCACTTCTCGTGTTGGTAGAAGCAGTTCCTCCGGGCTCGGGGAGACACATTTGCAGGCGAGAAGCTGGACTTGGTTGTCAGAGGCTATTTGAGACGCGCATTTTATAAACAGTGGGAGCTTATCCGCACTGCCACCCCCGGCTATGACAACATTTGGAACGATCGACTAATTACTTTACAAGTGAGTCTTGTGGCTCTGTCACATTCTTTATCCACCATCTTCAGCGGGAGACCACCAATGAAGGACATATACAAGAAAGCGTGCGGCCATCATTACAGGGAGAATATACGATAAAATCATTGACTCTTGAAACAACAGACATGTTGTAGACTAAGTTATCCGTTGAATCCACTGTTCAATAAGTTTCGCACAAAAAACTACGAATTTCCCTCACAGAGTCAAGGCGTGATCTTAGCTGAAGCGCGCAAAACGCTTGAGACAAATGCAGTGTGTTGCTGACATCGCCAGAACGGACACTCGACAATGGGTTTCTGGTTGTTTGTCGCTATCAAATACAAAATTAAGTGCCCTCAGTGAGTCCGACGCTGGAATCCGTGAAACTTTCCGAAAGTTCAGAAGACGTATCGCGCCATGATTCATTATGCCAGCTCAAAGCAGCACAACAATGAACTACGTTCGAGCATGCGCACCGATGCTCTCCGAAAGGAGTTGTTCGGTAGTAATGTTGATATAGAGAAGCAAATCAACCTGCATAGGTTACGCTGGTTGGGTCACGTTTTACGGATGCCGGACCACCGACTTCCGAAACATTCTTTTTGCGACACCACATCCAGATTGGCGTAAATCTCGGGGTGGCCAAACCGTCACATGGCATAAGCAGTCAAAAACCCTTACTAGTAATCTTTCCAAAGTCGGCGCAGCGCGTCTTCCTGGCTGGTGTCCCCGCGATCAGATATCGCAATGGCTAGTAACGCTTCAGGATATGTCCCGAAACCGTGTTCAATGGCGGTCTTGCACTAAGCATCTTCTTGGAGTGTTTGTTTAACCTTGTATGTTGTCAAGCGGAGTGACGAGAAAAGCTTGTTATGATGGATGACAGTGAAAGTCGCAAGGAAGCTGCCATGCTGATGTCGCTCTACTCGTTCACGAAACTTGTTTGAATGCATGTTCCATTCGAGGTGTAGGCACCTCTACCCCGTTTGTTTGTGCTTAATCTTCTCTAAAATCCGTAGCTAGTTAAGTTCCACCCTTCCTTATCTTTTAGGATTTTACTTTTTCATGGTTGTGTGGCAGGTAAACATTCGGTACGCGCTACCGTTGTAATGCTGTCTGTGATGATGATGAGGTACCGTAACCGAAATATACGTCGTGTAAAGGCTCCTATGAACACACTCACAATGCATAAACACTGAAAGCTAGCTAGACACGGAGATTAATAAGCGGGTTGGCAGAGCAGCCGTCATTTTACCCGTTTAAACTCTTGTGTCTGCGGCAACGACAAATTCATAACGAGGACAAAGATGATGACATACAGTGCTGGCATATTAAATGTTTTACTGTATGGTGGGGAAACCTGAACCATCCACGAATGGATGCCTTCCATTTAAGCAGCTGCATCTTGAACATATCGTGGATGGACAAACTGACAAATGCCAAGGTGCTTTCTAAAGCTGGTTCACCCTACTACGACAGCGCCGCCTAGGTCATGTGCACAAATGATCTGTCGTGAAGATGATGATAAAAAACGGAATCTTCAGCCATATTGGCACCTGTTTCGTTATTATTTTCTCACGAATCAATGGCAGGAGGCGACCATGTTGTTGTTGTTGGCCTCCTTCGGTCGTTGTCGACGATCGTATACATCACAATCGAATGAATGTTCATGTTCTACAGCTTTTTGAATGACTAAACAGTCCGATTCGGGAGGAACAATCTCTCCCGCAGCGCTGACAACGAAAGTCAGAACTCGGTGGTATTGCTTCAGTTACACGCCGGCGGCGTGATCTGCGTTCAGCAGCCAAGAGCTGTATCTGCTCCTCCCCAGCTTGCAGACGACGCTTTACACAATGCCTCCATGTGTATCATGGCAATAAACCACGAACAATCAGAACAAAATGAAAGAAACATTTTATTTGACAACAAGTTCGACATTGATCACGGGTTCAAGTATCATTCACATAGTAAAACCACATCACATAAACACAAACATTTGTTTGGGGGGAGAAAAAGAACATGGGTCCGTTTCGATTGAGGTTCACCTGAAAGCAGGATAAAAACAAGTTGGAAACGTATTGAGGACAAAAACTTATTCGAACAAGTCAACATGACGATGGCATTACACCAGTATCATGTACCGAGTGCTTGGTTACCATACAACCATGAAAAAGTAAAATTCTAAAAGATGGGGATTCGTGGGAGCTAAACCAAGAGAAGATTAGACACAGACTCAATGGGATGAGGTGCCTACACCTCGAATCAAACATGCATTGAAACGAGTAGAGCGACTTCAGCATGGCAGCTTCCTTGCGGCTTTCACTGTCACAACAAGCTTTGCTCACCACTTCACTTGATAACCGACAAGATGAATCAAACACTGCAAGGAAATGTCTACAACAAGATGGCCACTAAACACGATTGTGCGCCATATCGCTAAGGGTAAGAAGCCACTGCGAATGCTCATCTTTTGGACCCCAACCTGGAAGACTGATCGCACTAACCGTAGCTAGTTCCAAAGGTTGTCATAGCCGGGGGTGGCAGTGGGGATAAGCTCACACTGTTTATAAAATGCTCCCATATGGTGGGTGACTGGCGCCTCAAAACCAGTTTGCTCCGGGCAGATGGAGCTCGTTAGCCTGAGAGGCAATCCATCTAAAGGAAGGAAAACCCTGATTCCAAACCTCCGCTGCATTGCGACATACCCGATTGGCTTCGGGAGTGAACCCTGAGGAAAAATTTCCGCTGCCTTGCGGGAAGACTTTTGAGTCAAAGGCTCTGGGTGGGGTCCCCTAAGCTAACCCCCCATTTCGGCCTTGGCAA